>PVKB01005034.1:0-49374 GCA_004027205.1 Ctenodactylus gundi | reverse complement strand
TCTTTTTTTGAGGGAGAGGAGAAGCAGGTAGGTGTTTTTTTTTTTTTTTTTTTTTTTTTTTTTTTTTAGAACTTTTTATAAAAGATCATTGTCATAGGGGTACAAAAGCTCTCAATACTATGAACGGCAGAGTATTCGGACTCAAGTCACAGCTGTCATTCTGAAGACCTCATGCTCTAGTGATTGATTCAGCATAATTGTGCCTCTTGGAGAAACTACCCTGGAAAAATACATCAGTGTTGGCGACGAATGACGGCTTGTTCCCTGCCCCTCTCCTACTTGTCTTTTGGGCCCGGTATGTCGGGTGATCGGAGGAAGGAGTTGGTGAGCAGGGCCAGGCAATGTTCTCCACATGTCTCCCCAGCTCTGTCTGACTGTGGGCGCGGTGTGTGATACAGCCGAGTCATGGCTTGTGGACCCGTTGTGTCTGCATTGTGTCCCCTCACCTAGAATCCACGGAAATTTTTAGCATCTTTTAGCCCTAGGTCCATGAGATTCAATGTACTCTGCTGCTCACAGAAAAGACAGGGAAACAACCTTAACTCAGTGGGGAAATAGGCTCTCCAACCTGACGAGAAGCACACAATATTGTTTAATCTATCTCTCTCTGTGCTTTCTCTGCTCTCAGAAAGATAATTATTTTTTTCCTTCCAAATCTCCCAAGAGAAGAGAATTCTGTTTTTCTTTGACATCTCTTCAGATTCCCAATAACTTTTTCTAATTAGAGAAAGGTATAAAAGCTTTGCCTCATCGGGTGTGGAAGCCCATCACATCCTGTGTCATCTGGGATTGAGCAGAGACTCTGGTCTCTGTGCGAGCCCTTTGCCGCAAGCACTCCGCACATCTGTACTGAGCACTTACTCTGTGTGGGAGACTGTGCTGGGCCAGAGGGGTGTGGAAACACACAGCACTGAACAGGCTCGTGGGCAGGTAGAGAGGTAAACAAAAATGTAAATAATAAAAACAAAAATTTAAGAGGGGTAATAATTACATATATGTGAGACTGTTGATCATCTGAGGCCTTTGTGCGCAATATGTGTCTGTAGCTATATGTTTACTGATGCTGAGTATGTGTGGATCTAAAGAGAGAAGAAAAAAGGAGTCAGGTCATGGACAAGGTTTGAGAGATGTGGGAAATATTTTTGATAGACTATTCAAAAAAAGCGTTGAGCAGAGGCTGGAATCGTGAAACAGGGAGGAAGGGAAGGAGGAGCAGAACTTTCTAGACTAAGAAGCAGCAAATGCGAGGCCCTCCAGTCAGATTCTAGGAAGGCAGTTGGGACAGGGTGACCTCTAGCCACACCTGGAAATGTGTGTGCACTGGTGTGTGTTCATGTGTGCACGCATATGTGTTGGGGAAGGAAAAATCAAAACTATATAGCTATGGATCAGTTCTGAATTTCAGCTCTCCAGAGTTCGGGCCTTTCTCACCATACATTCTGTGGTGTCCAGCACAGAGGAAGTGTGGATGCGTATTCCTTCCTTTCTTTCCCATGTCTCAGACATTGTCCTGTGTTTGTCTGAACCCAAAACAAGACCTTTCCTTGAGCCGGGCCCGGTTCCTCATACCCTACCCTGTCCTACTTGTTTTCCTCCTTGGCCTGCCCGTTCACGGATGCCTCCTGTTATGGTTTGGATGTAGGATATCCTCCAAAGGCCTCACGTATTTGGAAGTCATGGAACATCTATCGAACACACACGTGTGTTGCATGTGTGAGCCGTGGTCCATTCTGGGCACACCGTGAGAAGGGCAGGCTAGGGACTTGCTGTAGTTCAGGCCCTGGGTGCCATTCATCAGGTTATTCTGGGATCTCGGCGTGTTCCACTGAGCTCCTGCCTTTGGCCTACAGACTAGCAAAAACCACAAGCTAGGAGGATTCTTTTAGAGATTATTTCAGACACAAGTCTCGAGTGCCGTATGTCTCTCCTGCCTACTTCCCATTGGCCACAACTCAGTCATGTGACTCCCTCACTGCCAGGATTGCTGTGAGATCCAACCTCCTTGGAGGCCCAGGAGGAAGAGGAATACAGTGACACTCTGCAGTCGTGTCATGGCTGCCAGCTTGCACTGGGAGCTGTTCTTGGTGTCCCTGAGTCTCATTCTCAGCTCAGATATAAATTTTACTAGTATCCTTTGACCTCAGCATCCTGTGTTTCCACGGCCCTTGTTATCCCCTTCCTCCAGAGACCTCCGTTTTGGACGTTGTATGACAGCCATCTCCCCTCCTCTCCTGAGTCCTTTTCTGCCTTTCCCTGACCTTCTGAATTATTGTTTTCCGGAAACTTCCTTTCTCTCAGATCGTTTTCTTTGACCTCAGCATTGGATCACTTGCCTCCTCTGTTCCTCTGCTTGTGCCAGCAAAGTGCTTCCGAGAGTGGTCACGCATAGCCACAGGGTTAGTGCCAGGGCAGACTCCGGGCTCCCGCTGAGCTGGGATCTCAAGGTTTGCTTGTTTCTTTCTCTTGTACCCTTGGTGATTTTTCAAAAATCTTCCCGCCTCCATGAACAGCTCCCTTCTGCTCTCATGAACCCTCCCCCCCACCCCCCACCCCCCGTGCCACGAGGAGGGGACACCCTCAGCTCTGTGCTGCCCTCACTCCAGGCGTGCCACCTGCTGGCCATCCTCCCTTCCACACCAGCAGGCGAGGGGTCGGCAGCCCTGATTGGAGCGCAGTTCTTGGTTCTTCCACCCGGCTTCCTCCATCCTTGCTTCCTCACTGTCCCCACTCCTGCTTCTTTCAGTCAGCTCAGACATGTTCATTTGTCTTTTATCTGGGGGAAGGAGGGGAGTCTTCCCTTAGTCCTGGGCGCAGCTCCGTCCTCCCGCCAGCTGCCATCAGCTTTCTTTTTTTAAAAAAATTTTAACAACATTTCTGAACACAGAGTTCCACATTGGTTGTTTTCATTTCCTCACTTCCCATCACCTCCTACTCTGTGACCCCCTAACCCTCAAATCCAGTAGGAAATTCTGAGTCACTTCACCGAAATTCCCAGTGCATTTACCATGGTTGGCTGTTCTCAGCCTTCCTTTCTGGTAACATCTTACCAGTTCCTTTTGGGGCATCCTTGTTCCTTTTCTATCCATGAAGTTAGCTTTCCTCTCTCTAGCATATCACCAGTATTCCTCTTTTTTTTTTTTTCCCTAGAAGTTGGCTCAAAGGTTGCTACACACCTGTCAAGATACTGGAAATATAAAATAGGATATAAAATTTTACATGCTCAGGATTAATTTGTCAGGGTATTTGAAGCAAAACTCATGGTACAGAATTGTACAAGCATTAAATTCAGTGTACAGGGTGTCCCCCAATCACCATCTATGGAAAAAATGCACAAACTTCAGATGCCCTGTGCTTCTCTTCTCTCCTGGGCCACTCACCCGCCCCACTGGTGCACAGCCACCGTGCACCTTACGGGCTGAGGTTTCTAGGTCGGGGCCCCAGCTTTGACTCACGAACGTCAGAATGCCCCATTCCCGCTGGATGTCTCCGCTTGTCCGTCCCGTGGTCACTTACATCCGGTGAGCCCAACGTGGGATATACTCCCGTCCCCTGTCTCTCTTCCTCAGCTTTCTGCCCTTCTCCATCCTGTGTCTCGGGGGCAGTTTAATAGAGCCAGGTCTGCTCCACGCTCAGGCTCTTTCTCTCTAACCCCCAAACCCACTTAGCCACCAAGTCCTGCTGTTCTGGCTTCGTAATATTCCCTTAATCTCCTCTCCCCGCGACACTTGAATCCCCTCATTGGAACGTGCCTGCCCGCCATCCTCACAGCCTTCGCTGGGCCTCTCTGCCCGTAGCGGGCCTCTGTCTCACCCCCTTGCACTGTGGCTCTATCCTGTCCCGGGTCAGAGACCATTGTTCCTCACATGGCGTCCAAGCCATGAGGATAACACAGCCCGTGGGTCCCTAGTACTTATGAAATGCACCTGTAGGTAAACAGCAAAAGCAACAAATCCGAGCGCAGTGAAGTGGGCCCTGGCAGCTCAGGGTGAGACACGCATTAGCTGTGTCATCCACGGGTTGTGAAAGGGCCCCATCTAAAAGAATGTGGAACTAGCAATCATGGGCTCTTTCCAGCGCTTGAGAACTGAAAATCTCTTTGGTGACTGCAGCAGCGTCAGCCTCGGAGGCAGAGATTGAAGGAAATTATTTTGTGAAATGCAAGGATGAGCAGAAGCAGTACTTCTAATTTATTGATCTTATGTAATCTTTTAAGTACACGTATATAATCAAATTAGTGAATTTAGTATTGCAAATAGCTGTTTGGCTTCTTTAATCACATCTCTGTCTCTAAAAGATATAGTAGCGTTGGCCAACTATTCCTTTTTTTTTTTTCTTCAGTATTGGGAACGGAACACAGAGTTCACACTTGAGCTACATTCCCAGCCCCTTTGTTACCTTGGTTTTGAGACAGGGACTAACTAAGGCCCCAAGTTACCCAGACTGGGTTGAAACTTATGATCCTCCTGCCTCAGTCTCCCAGAGTGCTGGGATTATGGGTCTGTGCCACCACTCCTGGGTCGACTGATCCCCTCCCCTTTTTAAAATAGGAATATGGAGATTTGTCCTGTATGTAGAATCAGTGTATGATTGGACAATAGAAGAATTTATTGGAAATTTATTTGACTCCTGGGATTCCTCATGGCTGGCTTTGACTGCAGTGTCCTGTCTCCGGGACTAGTTACTCCCACCCACCACTTGCCTTGAATGAAGTAGCTTGGAGCTGAACTGGAAGCCCAGGCGATACTGTGTGCCCTAGGCCATGCTGAGCAGTTTCCTTATTTAGACAGAAGGTTCCAGAAGGCCTGCCTCTAAATCCAAGCACCCAGAGAAGCAGCCACCAACCCCGCCGGTAGGCAGCAGACAGAGGCAAGCAGTTGGGATCTGTTGAGAGGTTCCATTTGGAGCCATGGAGGTTCCTGGATTGAACATTATGGTGAAAGTTCCTGCGATCCTCTCCTTCACACTGGGGCAAGATATTAAAGAAATGCAAAGCGTATCTTCGACCTTGAGCTCCGTATTGCATAGTAGAACTTAACATGTAGAAAAAAATCAGCCTAGGCTCCAGGTCTGAGGATGGGCACAGAGTCTTTCATTTTGTGCATGGTATCTTTGTCCCAACCTCCATGGAATATATTCTGCCCAATTCCTGTGACTGTGGGAAGTTTTCCAGCTTAAGATATCTTGGTTCATGGAAACAGAGAAAAAAATGCCTTTCCTCCCCCCCCTCAATTTTATTGATATGTATAAGTGCAAATCAAAGTTTACATTGATCATGAGTATTTTGTGCACATACATATCATGGCAAAGTTACAGATACTTCCTTTCTGTCTTTTCGACCCTCCCCCCAGTGCCCTCCGGTTCCCAGTATTCCTCACATTAAGTTCTATGAAATAATTGTGATCTGGGTTTCTCCTATCAGGGAAACCATTTGATGTTTCACCTTCTGCTTCTGACTCGCTTCACTGAGCATGATGGTCTCAGGTTGCCTCCATTTGCCTACGAACGCCTCCCACCTCTCTGTCCTTATACACAAGTAGTATGAACACTGAGCCTTTCCTTTTTTGGGGGTGAGAAGGAAGCAGTGTTTCCAAGGCGTGGTGGGAGCAATTGGGGAAAGTTTAATGTCTGACTCCCACTCAGAAACTGAAAAATCATGGAAATCGTCTTTCCGCCACAAGCACCGTCACATTTAGAGTTTAGGTTTGCATTTATTGAGGACCCAGAGAGGCCGCTGAGGAGAGCTGGTGTTTATAATGAGCAGATTTGTCCTCTTTTTTTTCTACATTTGCCGCCGATCAGGCTGGCGCCTACACAAATAGCCACAATTTGTAAATTGTTCTTGACGTGTTTTTTGCTCTTCGAATTCCCTGCGTGTTGGCAGTATATTTAGAAATAAGCAATCATTTGCATCAGTAATGGGAAAGAGGACAGGGTTTCAGCATGCAAACAAGATGTTACCTAAACAGGAGACGAAGCTGCGGTAGCAGGACTGCTGGCGTGGCAGGGAGGGACACGTGGAAGGTGTGACAGCCTCTAGGAGCCACCTACCGCGCGTGTGCGCAGCCAAGGTGTGGCAGGTGCAGCATGGGCGTCTCTACCTTGTGGACGGTCCTCTGTGTGGTTGGGACCCTGGACTTGAAAACAGAGTTTAGGATGTGCATCCCCTTCCCTGTCCCATGGCCACCTTCAGGAGCAGGCCACGTGACTAATGGGCCTTTCTGGGGCCCATGGTTTCCTTGCTGTTAAAGATCATTGATTGGCTCCTTCATTCATGTAGGCGCACAACAGGTGTCTCAATGCGTTGTGGGTGGCCGGCAGAGGTGGAAGGATGTGGTAGAGGTCTAGCAGGAGAGCAGCTGCTCATGGCTCGAAGGACAGGGAGCCAAGTGAGTGCAGAAGGGCAGAGCCGCACTTACCCTAGCTGGTCAGCACCCAGTGACCCACCCTTCCGGGGCATGTCCCAGGATCCTCCCTTCCAGCCAGCCCCCCGTCCTCACGGTGCATGGCGTCCATAGATATTCCACAACAGCCAAGCATGTGAGGCTGCTGGGGGACATTTGAGGTCCAGACTGTAACAGGGAGGTGCCATCTGCAGAAGGGTTTAAATGAGGAGATACTATGGAAGGCGCAGCTAGGGGAAGGGAACCACCCGTGATGGAGAAGTGGATGGTCCAGGAGCACGTGGCTGGGGAGACAAGAAGGGTAGGACAGGAAGAAGCAGGTGTACAGATGAGTTAGATGCAGGAGCACTGGCATGCCAGGTAGTGGCAGGTGTGGAACTGGCTTTTTTTTTTCCAACTTATGAACGAAGTAAGAAATGTTAAACATCAGTTGGGAGGAAGGAGGTGAGAAGAATGAAACCGTGGAATAGATACAACTGTAAGTGAAGGAGAGAGTCAAATCACAGGGAAGTCAGGTTGGCCATCTTGGTGGTGGGTTTTTCCCTTGTCCTAGTTGGCAGATTGGGGACTGAAAAAGAATAGATGGAGAGTTGACATGAGCTGGCATGATACAAGTGTGTGCCACAGCATGGTATAACCAGGAGTCACTGCAGTGAGCACACAGGAGGTAATGAAAGGAAAATGGTGGTCAGGCCAGTGGAGTGGCGGTCCTGTGAGACCAGAGAGCAGCTGTGTTGGGGATTCACAGGAGCAAGCTGGACATACAGAAGGCAGGTGGTCAGATGCATGGGATTCCTACAGTGGGCCCTTGGAAGGTAGTTTTGTCAGCAGTAACGCCCTGGGGCAGGTAGGTTAACAGGGTGCATGGGACAAGTTCATTGAAAGTAAGGCAGGTCATAAACCAAGTAAGGAACCTAAACCGAAGTATTCCATGGCTTTTCTCTGTGACCACTGACATCCAAATAGCAGTGTTTAGATCCTTCATGGGTGGAGGACAGGTCTCAGTGAGAAGTAGGTGACACTGACTTAGCTACCACTAGTTGAGGGGTGTAGGGTGAGAGCCCTGATTGAATTATTCCTAGCTTTGGAAGAAACACGGAGGACATGGACATGCCACTCGCTTTGAATCAGTGGCAACTTGGGTTGAGGACACAGGAAATGCTGGTGGTCCAAAGTCAAAACCAAGCCGCCCGTTCTGAGGTCATTCAGGAAGCAGAACCCAGAGTTACTTCCTGAAAATTCAGGAGAATTCTAGAAGGTGATTTTAGATCCAGATCTAGGGTCCATTGAAAATGTCTTCCATTCCGTTCACCTCCAGGTGTCATCAGAGGCCCCTCAGACAGCAGGGTGGGAGTTACTGAGCTCTGAAATCCCTCTAGAAATGCGCGTACCACCATCCCTGAGCTGCAGCCCCTCTGAATCACAGGCTTCTTACAGTGCTGGTCCATCTGAAGGAAGTGGGGTTTTTTCTACACTGTAGCAAGAAAGACCCATTTTAATAGTACTGTCTTATAATGTATTTAGTGACAATTCCCTCTCTTTATGCATTTTTGTCCATCCAGAGGAGCTTTGGGATCCCTTTGTCTAGTTTCAAAAAATTCCCTTGTGGATCTTGCCTCGGGTTGTATGAAAGCTTTTTATTGGGAAAGAGCGTAGCGTAGGGGTTTGCAGTCTTCCTATTCAAGAGTACAGACTGTTGCTTCCCCTCTTTCTTACTGTATCAACTTCAGTTTGCCCTGTGCTTTCATTTTGTGGAACTCATGGCCAGGGCAGGCTCCCGGATGTCCCATGACTCACCCTAGGACGAGGGTGTGGTGATGCAGATACTGAACGTGACGGCTGGGATGTGGGGGCTCCAGACTCACCCCAAAGCAGAGTAGAGCAGGAAGTATTAGTCGGGCATCTCTTCCTTCGCGTTGAACAGTGTAGCCGAGAGCGGGTGACCTGCCCCCGTGAAACACGTGGGCTGGGTACCTCCCAGGCATGGAGACTTGGTGAACGACAGCCTTGTACCTGCATTTCGGTATCTGTTGGTTTTGTATCCATGGATTCAGCCGACCATGAATCGAAAATAATTTGAAAAGCAATGACATTAGTACCGTATACATACAGATTTCTTTCTTGACGTTATTCCCTGAGCAATATCGCAGAATAACTGTGGACATAGCATTTACATTGTGTGAGGCTTTATGCGTGCACTGAATCTGGCAACTGTGGGGCAGCGGGTGTCCCTGGAACTAGTCCTCTGTGAGGGCATCGGGACTGTACTGCCGTAGAGCAAGAACAGACTTAATGTTCCGAGAGTGCTTTGTTTGAAAAGGAATTTAGAAGAATGCACCATTCCTGCAACTGGCTGGTCAGTGGCCCCACCAGGGTGTAGGCCAGCATGGCATGTGCTCACCAGCAGTGACTTTTTATGATACTAGGGTTTGAGCCCAGGGCCTTTGCACTGAGCTACATCCCCAGTGGGCTCCCCCTCTTCCCCCCCTTTAAATTTTAACACAGGTCTCTCTGAGTCACTAAGTGGTCCAGGCTGCACTTGCACCTTACCAGCTTCCTGCCTTGGTTTCCCAAAGTGCTGGGATTATGGGCCTGCACCATTAGGCCCGGCGTGTCTATTTGAGCCATAGGGGCCACTGAGCAAGCACAGAGGCCCGGTGGTCAGTTACCTCTGATTCTCCTTCCCATGGGTGGAGTCTCTACACACCAGTCACTGCGTGGGTCTGACAGGAGGGGGCCATGCTTCAGTGCCCAAAGTATAAAGACAGTGCCACTTCCGCCACTGTAAGGAAGGGGAGGGGGGATGCTGAATAGCCGTCTTCATGGCTGTCCACTAGCCGTGCCTCTTGAAGGAGGCCAGAGCCCATTTTTATTGGCTGCAGGGCCATTTCTTAGGTCGTTTCTTAATCAAGCCTCAGAAAACGTGCCCGCCTCGTCGTGTCTCAGTCCTGTCCCACTGGGAGAACAGAGACTGGAATGTGAGCTCTATTTCCGGTTTCCCTTTAACTACCTGGACAGCTCTTGTCCCCATGGACTTCTGAAAAGCTTCTCTCTGAATCATGTCTGAATGTCATTTTGTACTGCTCAGCTGTTACCCAGGAGTGTATCTCAGCCGGCTCCGGCCCTAGGACTCTGTCACTCTGGGTCACCTCTGTGATTTTCACCCACATTTTTGGCAACAGGCCAGCTGAGGACTTGGCAGAGGATTTGGATGAGAAGTGATCCTGGGAAAGCAGTAGGAGAGACAGTTAGAAAAACAACCAGGCCTCTAATCCCAGCTGCTGGGGAGGCTGAGGCAGGAGGACCACAAATTCAAGGACTGCTCAGGCAGTGCAGTGAAACCTTCTCTCACAATAATTGTGTGGGTTACAGAGAGCCGTGTACCGCTGCAGGTCTGGTCTTGGCCCTGGAGCAGATGTCCTCAGAGCTATGACGTCCGCCATGCACCGGGGCAGACTAAGGCTTAGACAGTTCATTCTAATCGTTTCCCTTGGATTTTCTGAGCATTTCTCTTCTCCTTGCCAACTGAAGTGTGGGTATGTGGGTTCTGTTTCTTAAAGAGTTGAAAAGGCAGCTGCTTTGTTTCCCCAGGATGCCACACGCCAGGGTGCACGAGTCGTGTGGTACTATATTACGGAGAATAACAACTGCTGCTCTTTGTATCTTCCATTACACGCACTTGCCTGACCTCTCCGACCTCCGTAATAGCTGATATTGTAAAGTGTTAAGTCTCGAAGGGCAGAAGTGTGGTTTCTCGAAGGGCAACCTCATTAATACTTGGATTTACATTTCAAGTCCAAGGACAGATGGTCAGGATGGTCTGAGCGAACTTTCCTCTGCTCGGAATCTGTTGCCGCCGTTCTCGGGGTGGTGCTGGAGTCGTCACCTGAGCGCTAGCCTCTGTCCCTTCATGCAGCACCGTGATGCTTCTGCGCCTGCAGCCCTTCTCCTTTGGACGGGGCTTGTTGACCCATCAGTAGTTAGTAACCTTGGAGTCGCAGGAAATTTTTTTCTGTGCATATGTGCATTTTCCTAAAGAGTGGCCGGTAGTTTTTGTCAAATTCTCAAAGCTATCTGTAACCACAGAATAAAAGTAAGACTCGCATTTGGGGGAGAAGCTGTGGGAGCCATCGTGGGGGGAAGAGGACCATGTCTGTCCATCTGATGTTCTGTCAATAGGAGGCCAGTCCTGCTGATGGAAAACCTTGGTCTCTATCGCCTTCCTTTCTGCTTTGAGACAGTGGCTTCAAGAAGTCCAGGGAACACCATCTGTGAAGAGGCAAGGGTGTAGGTGCAGCAACCACAGTGCCAGGATTGGGTAGCTTCGCGAGAGCTGTTTCCCAGCTGGTCTTCTCCAAGGTCAAAGCTCAGTGTGTTGTGATCACAAGCAGCTTGTCCAATCTTTTCAAGAGTCCATGTTGGGTGTAGGATGTGCCGAGATGTGAATCAGCTCCGGGCTTTCAGGAGTCAGACTCGCAGACCCACCACCAGAGCGGTGACTGTTTACATGGGGTGGAATTTAGCGTTGTGATTCTCTAACCCTAGGACCACTGTGCTCTCCATGACAGAGAAGGGAACCTTAGTTGCATTCTTGCTTTATCCTCCAAATTGAAGCGAAAGGGGCAACAATATGGGCCACTTGAGACACCAAGAACACTTAGACCAAATCCATTGTCAAGGAAGACGAGAGACGCGGTCAGCCCGGTATCCAGAGGAGGAATGCAGAATTGACTGTTGCGGAGAGCCTCAAAGAAAGGAGACGAGCGTTCCCAAGTCGGGGGGACAGAGAGCTCCCGGCCCTGCACACTGCAGCACTGTGGCCCCGTGGCTGGGTGCAGACTCCAGAACGGGCGTCCTCTCCATCGGACAGGACGCGTGTTCCTGGCACCAGGACTGGAGCGGTTGCTGCAAGAGCCCCAGGCAAGGAGGCCAAGATCCGTGTGTTGCTGTCTGGTTTATCCACATCAAACTGTTGGAAGAAGCAGCTCACGAAGTGAAGAATGTGGCCCGCTCCTCTTGGTGTGGGTAAGCACCTGTTGGGTGCCCTCTGTGCTCTCCCCAAGTTCTCCGGGTAGAATCTAGAGGGGAGCCGGTGCTGTTCTGAAAGCTCAGCATCCAGGTTCAGAACATATTCTGTCATTTTAGGTGCGTGTAAAAAAAAATAAATAAATTAGACAGGATCAGCCTTGAAGGCCTTTCTCAATTTTAGAAAATGTAGCCAGCAGAGAAGCTGGTGTGTTATCCTTCCTTCCTTCCTTCCTTCCTTCCTTCCTTCCTTCCTTCCTTGGGTGCTCTTTCTTCAGAGAACATGTGTAGTGTGCTCACGGTGGGGCTGCCGACCTCACCCTCACCTGCCGGCCCGTGGTCCCGACAGAGATTCAGCAAGCACACGGAAACACAGACATGCCAGGACTTTTGGGCTGTTCCCATGACAGGAAAGGACGAGGCGCCAGGATCAGGACCAGAGGAGGCCTCCTTTATCCTTTAGAGGCAGAAACATCATGGCGGAAGGGCATGGGCACAGGGAAGATGCTCAACTCATGTTGGCTTTGCTTACATTTACAAATACAGCGTTATTTTTTACAAACATTTAAGCAATAGAGTCTCCTAAGAAGGGAGAAGGCAAGCGGTATTCCCAGTTCCCATCCCAGGAAATAATACAACCAGTCTTTAAAAAACAATGCTAGATATTGGTCCCTACATAGGTACATGTGTACATGTAATTTTTTTTTTTTTAGAGACAGGGGCTTGCTCTGAACTCAACATGTAGCCCAGGCTGACCTTGGACTCATGGCAATCCTCCTGTCTCAGGCTCTCAAGTGCTGGGATTACAGGCGTGCACCACCACACCCAGTTTATGTGGCGCTGGGGAATTGAATTCAGCACTTAGCGCTTGTCTTAGCACTTGCTAGGCAGGCGCTTGAACCTCTGAGCCATTTCTCCAGCCCTGCACATGTAAATTTGTTGTTCCTGTTTTCTTCCCCAGTACCTGGGATTGAGCCCAGGGCTCAATTTATTTTGCACACAGTCTCATTAAGTCTCCAAATTGCCCAGGCTAGGCTGAAATTAGCACCCTCCTGCCTCAGCCTTCCAGGATGCTGAGATTACTGATATGAGCCACCATGCCTGGCTATTTATATGCATTTTAAAAAGAAAATAAGTATTAAATGTAATAAAGCATAACTAAAGAAATGGCTAACCTTCGGCAATGCGTGCACACACAGACGGACAGACGGACGGACAGCGGCGTGCTCTTTTGGTGCATGTACCTGCACTCGCTCCTAGGTTTTAGTTCTCGTCTTACACTCTTCTCTCTCACTCCGGGCAGCCACAGGGGTGCTCCGAGCTTGCTGTGCCCCAGCAGGCAGTCTTGGGGGTGTCAGGCGCCCTCAAGGCATTCTAGCTCATGGCACCAGGGCTAGCATGGGGGGTTGGAAATGATCCGCTTGCTTCCGTGTGACCCAGCACCTCCTGTTGTCCATGCCCTTGCTCTGATGGCGGTGACCCTCGCCTTACTATAGCTGCTGGTGTCACCGGTAGGTGTCTCTGGCGTCCCCCTTGGTCTGTGGAGCGTTTTCTTGTACTCCTTTATTTTGGCCAGATCTTCCTCAAGGTCCCCGAGACAGACCTCCATCCCCACCTGATCTGTGTTCCACTCTACGCTTACTCTTTGGCCTGTGTCTTCTCTCTCCTCTTCCGTGTTCTCGGGCAAGGTTCCCCCTTCCTCATGAGGTGCTGTGTGGCCCATGTTCCTTCCTCCCTGGCTATGTTCCCAGGTCGGGCATTTAGCAGAGATTTCTCATCTCAAGAATTTTACAGGAGCTGGGGCCGTAGCTCAGTGACTAGAGCTCTTGCCCAGAAGGCAGAAGACCCTGTGTTAGGTTCCCCAGTACCATATAAGGTGGGCATGATGGTGCACGCCTGTAATCTCAGTAATTGGAAGGCAGAGGCAGGAGGATTGCCGTGAACTTGAGGCCATCCTGGGCTACACTGTGAATTCAGGACACACCTGGACTACAGAGTGAGACCCTTTCTCAAAAAAAAAAAAAAAAAAAAAAAAAAAACCTCCAAAAAACAAAACAACAAAAAAACAAGAAAGAAAGAATTGTGTAAACCTGGTAGAGGTGGAACCTCTTGAATCCAAAATACTTTAAATTCCAACACTTTTAAGTGCCAGCAGGGAAATCTCCACTTATATCTCTGAGTGAAGAGAGAAAGAGGGCCACCAAACAGATAAAAGGACACAGAACTCCCTCCACGCTCTATGTACAACGGGCATCTGATACATTAATGAATTTCTTCTTTAGACTTTAGTCTCATCTCCAAGATATCCTACTATACATGCACAAATATTCCTAAACTGTAAAAAAATTCAAAACTCAGAACACTTCTGACTCCAAGAATCTTGGACAAGGAATATTCAGCCTGCAGGGAAAGAAAAAAATAAAAATAAAAAACCTCCAGTATGTGTTTATATGAAGAGGAGGGATTTTTCATTGTCTAATCAAAGGCTCTTCCTGGGAGAAAACACATTTAATTTTCTCTCTTAATTATAGACTCCGTACTCTAGATGGGATATTAAAATGTAATTGAACAGGTACCAACCAGAAAGAGCCCCCAGTGCTCACCCATGCAACAATTTAAACAACAAAAATAATAATGTAGTGTTTGGATGCTAACTCAGAGTGTAAAAGGAGTACGCATGGGTCTGCGCCAGTGTAAGTAAATGACGGAAGAAGTAATAAATAGGGAGAAAACAAGTCTGTACAGAAATTTTCAAATAACCTACGTAGGTAGCTTTTTAAGGAGCTAGAGCTCCCTGCCCCTTAAGATGGGTTGTGCTCAGTGGCTGGCTTCCAAGGGAAAGAGCAGGTGAGGAGGGAAAAGGACTTTTTATGATGATTTGACCTTGGCCAGGTGATCGAGGTGAACTCATCAGAGATAAACCTTGTTGACAAGCATGTATCCTGATATGGTGCCGTGAACGGGGCAGTTCCCCTCTCCTCCAGGTCCCTGTCTGTCATAATGAAAAACAGCTCTGAAAAAAATCCCAGTTGAAGGACATCCTACACAATACCTGACTGGAACTTTTCAAGGTTGTCAGGGTCACCAAAAATAAGAAAAGTGTTAAGACCCTCGGAGCAGAAGAGTTGGACGTAAGGACGCAATGTGCTGTGCATCCTAATTGGATCCTGGATCAGGAAGGGACGTTAGGGAGAGACTGGAAAAATTCTAATAAAGTATGGCATTTAGTAATAGTAATGTGTATGTGTTGGTTCTTTTATTTTTTTAAATTAAAAAAATTTTTGGAAGGGTCTTACCCAGTAGCCCAGGCTAGCCTAGAACTCAAGGTAATCCGCCTGCCTCAGTTTCCCAAGTGCTGGGTATATAGGTGTGTACCACCACACCCAGCTAGTATGTGGGCCTGGGAGACTGAACCCAGGGCCTTGTGTTTCCTAGGCAGACTTTCTAACCACTGAGCTATGCTCCCAACCCTACCTTACTTTGATACTGGAGATCAAGCCTGAGTTCAGTGTCTTCACATTGAGCTCCATCTCCAGCCCAATTTTAGTTTTGATTTTGAGACTCTCACTGAATCTCTTAAGTTGCCGAGATTGGGCTGGTCCTCCTGACTCAGCCTCACCAGGGTGTTGTTTCTTTGTTGTGATAAATGAACAAGAGAGAAGGGTAGGATTTGTTACTTTGCCATGATGTGTATGTGCATAAAATACCCAAGATCAACGCAAACTTTATGTGTTGCACTTACACATATCAATAAAATGGGAGAAAAAATGAATAATAGCAATGAAAGCTTTTGGGTGTTGGATATACGGAGAGTCCTTCCTGTCTCACAACTTCCTGTACATCTGAAAGTATTTCAGACTAAAAAGATCATTGAAAACTAAATGCAGCAACTTATAAGTGTTCAGGAAGAGAGGCACACTTGGTAGAAGACAATTACATCTCGTTGCTTTGGTGGCCCCATGCCCATCAAATTAGGGAGGCCGTTCTCGTGGGACAACAGTTGCTCATACTTTGGTTGGCATTGGAGTAGCATGGAAGATACACACTGGCTCACCACTCATCCCGTGCCAACTGTTCATGACTCCTAAGTCCCTACGAAGTTACCTCTCAAGCTTCTCTCCCCCCTTTTTCCTGACGGAGTATATTGGGAAAAAGCAGAAGGACACACAGTGGTGCAGATGTTCCTCCTTGCTCAGCTTTACCCCTGGCAGATGTACCGGGCACGTGTTGAACACCACCGTGGTACTAAGTCTTGCTTGTCAACCTGAGTGGCTTAGAGATACCCAGGAGGTTAGTCAAGTGCCCTTCTGGGTGTGTCTGTGCAGGTCATAGGGCTGTTACCTTAAGGACAGTGTCTGCTTCCTGTCCTCTGCCCCACTCTCTGGCCCTCCCCTGCTCTCCACTTCTTGGCCGACATGAGTTGAGCATCTTCCCTGTGCCCATGCCCTTCCGCCATGATGTTTCTGCCTCGAAGCCAACGGACCACTGAAGCCATTTCCTCCTCCGGGTTGGCTTCTCCACTGTTCAGCTCAGCAGTGGAAACTGAACTAATGTGGCCACGCAGGAGGAAGCATTTTGGTCGGCAATGGTCTTCCAAGTCGCTAGGGCTGTATAGGAACCCGGCTGAGGGAGTTCTTTTCCGCCACATCTTCTGTCCTGTCTGATAAAGCAGGTTGTCAGACTTGGACTTCAAGTCTCTTGCATAATCGTAGGAAGAAAGATCAGTCTATTATTATTATTTTAAAAAAGATTTCCCCCTCTCTGTCTTTAAATCCTGCTAAAATGCAGCCTGGGCAGTGAGAAGCATTTCTGGCAAATTACAATAATAACAAAAGGACACCGGAAGAGGCATGAGCCACCACTTCCAGCAACAGCCCACGTCTGGCAAGGTTGTGACAGCAGGTGTGCACGGTCTCGAGCCTCTGAAACTCTTGTGGACATGCTCAGGGTACTGACCCCGGGGCACCGTCAGGCTTGCCAGGCACACCTGGGGGACTTACATTGGGTCCTAGGCAACTTTCCTGCCCATCCATCGAGTTTGTACCTTGAGGGTCTGGGGCAGTGGGATGCTGCAGCCCTGAGCATCAGTCCAGTGGCCCCAGGTGGATCCAGGGATGCTGTGTAACTATGGTCAGGAAGGCAGAAGCAGTGCCCAGGGCCACACGAGAGGACAGTGTCTCTTGTTCTTTTGAGAGGCTATGAAGATAAAAGGAAAGTCCTAGGTATTTTTTAATTGAAATGAAGAGCAGGACCATGTTGCACGAGCCCGTAATCCCCGCACTGTGGGAGGCTGAGGTAAGAGAACTGCGAGTTTGAGCCCAGCCTGGGCAGCTTAACAACAGTAGCAACTTAATGAGGCCCTGTCTCAAAATAAAAAAGGGACTAGGGCTATAGCTCAGTGCAACGGCTCTGGTGCAGGAAAAGAGCTGTGGCACGTGCAGTATAATTACATCACCTGCCGAGGGCCCTCCTCCCTCTCTAGGGCTCGTGTTAGTGCTGACTCATATGTGTGTGGTGGGGAGCCCAGGGTGTCTGTTGCAGCCAGAATGTGGGATTGATTCTGTGTCCGTCCTCCTGTACTCCCACCGTCTGTTCCCCAGATCGCACTCTACATAGTATTTAGCACCCATCTCAGTCCTCCTGGGAGCTAAGAAGGGGTGAGACCCTCGGGTCCTCAGCACTGGGATGTGGCCCAGATTTTTCCTGTAACCCATTACTTTCTTTCTGTGTGTTCCTATTTTTGTTTACTTTGGGGCTGGGGGTGGTTATGGGGATTGAACTTGGACCTCACACGTGATACATAAGCACCCTATCACTGAGCCATACCCCGACCCTGTGTGTTACTGTTTAGGGGATCAAGAGGTCTTGCTGGGGTGGAGCTGCCCAGTGAAACTGAGCCAGTCCCCCAGCGGTCCTGACCTGTGAGTCCCCAGCACACGGAGCCACCGCCAGGTGTGTCACAGTGGCGTGTGTCTGGAGGACATCCCACTGGTGTCACTGCAGCATTGATCGCTCACTGGCAGGGGATAAGTTCTTACACATTTTAGTGGCCAGGAGGCGCTGAAAGAGTGTGCTGATTATCATGGAGAGTGAGGAAAACCACTCTGCTCTTTTCCCTTCTGACTGTACAGAGATGGAGAAATTCACAGCAGGAAAGAACGCTACAGGGCTGCTGGGGCTCTAAATCAGATATTGGGATTGTTCCCTGTAAACATGGCGCGTGAGGAAGGCTCGGGTGAGGAACAGGAACTGGCCATTGAGGTGCGACTGTCCCTAGAAGAGAGAATTCCGACCAAGAGGGGAAAGCAGGAATAAAGACCCCAGCGTCAAAACAGACTCTGTTCAAACACAGCAAGGCTGCTTACCCGGGGCTGGGAACTGTGTTTGTTTTCCTGAAATTATTGCAGAAAGTATTCTACTTTGTTTGCCTGTCCCTTTCTCTCACGTCGCTAGAGAGCAGGGAAGTGCCAAGACACCCTGTCCAGAAGAGCCACCGGAGGTCTCAGTGCGGACGTGGCAGCCAGAGCACGCTCAGCAGGAGCCCTGGTTCTGGGACCAAGATAGCTCCGGGGGCCATTTGAAAAATAAAACAAAATAAAAAAATAAAACAAAAACAAGAACAAAAAAACAGTTGAACACTGGCGGGATAGGAGAATTCCAGCACTCTGGGAAGCTGAGGCAGGAGGATCACAAGTTTGAGCCCAGCCTGAGCAACTTAGTCACTTTGCAAGACCCTGTCTCAAAATCAAAATTAAAAAATGGGCTGGAAATGTGGTCAGTGTGAAGGTCCTGCATCGGATCCCCAGTACCTCGAGAGGAAACGCAAAGAAAACCAACACGCAGTCTGGTTCCTTGCCCTGCATGTGAATGCACGAGCCTGCCGTGAAGGTGGACAGCGCACTTGGCCCAGACTCTGTCCACACTGCACGTGAGACCATGGTTTGAGTCTTGCTGGCTCCCAACAGGAGCACTGGAGTCGGACAGCTCAGAAAAATCCCTCTCATTAGGGAAATTACCTGCAATTTTTGTGCCTTGCCCAGCTTCAGGTTTATCTGCCACTTCGATTACCTTTCATGAATCATTGGAGGAAACTCAGTTGGTGGGTTTCAGTCGACCACCACAAATCATAAAGGAGAGAGCTGGATCTTTTCTCCTCCCCAGGTTGGCCCATTTTCAGGTGACACAGACTGGAGGGAAAAGAATTGTACCCGAGGGTCTAATTGGAACCCTCCGGAGGAGTTGGGCAGCGGGCTGTGCTCTAAAGCCACCCATGCTTCTGCCCCAGTAAGACTGGTGCCCACCGAGCGAAGGCTGAAGGCTGGCAGTTAGATCAGGCAGGTGATTGATCACAAAGCCTTTCCCAGCATTTCTTTTCAAACAGCATCCCAACCCACACCCGAATTTCTTAATATAAATGCAAAGAAAACAGGCCATTGCTTCATGATAATGATTCTTTTGATTTTTATAAAATGGATTTAAGTAGGATTTTTTTTTTTTAACCCAGGTGGGACATAGTTCCTTGGAGTGTTTCCTTTGCACTCACCTCATAACCTGGGGCCTGAATTTTCTGGGTGCTGGACAAGGGCCTGGGGCTTATTTTATGGCTGTAGGGACAAGGACATTGGAAAGGTCCCGCTAAGCTCTAGGTTTCTGTGGTTGTGGCCCTGATAACACTGTGTTTTAACAAGCAGAGTCGAACATGTAGAAGTTAAGAGCGTGCTCCTCTGGGTTTTCTGTACCTGACATTGGCTCTGGGCTAAGGAAGTTACCCATCTCACGAAGCGTTTGGTCGCCGCCACTTCTCTCTGTGAGGATTCTGCAATGGCTTTTGTTCTTTTATTATTTTTAAAATTTAAATCACAATTCAGCCTTTATTTTCCACCAGAGGCTTTGTGGCATGGCAGAGCCCACTGATGTCTCAAGACAGGGAGTAGGAAAATTCCAGGTCTAACCCAGGCACCCCTCCCAAGAGGCGCCACCATAACGTGCAGGTGTCCTAAGCAAGGGGTCCCCGAAGCCCCGGCCCCAGGCTGGTCCTGGTCCTTGACCTGTTCGGAATGGGCCGCTCAGCAGGAGGTGGGCAGCAGGTGAGTGAGCAAGGGGCGGTTTGTCTGTGCTGACAGTTGGTCCCTGTCCCTCGTGTGACCTCTGAGCTCTTCCCCCTGGCAGATCAGCGGTGGCCTTAGGTTCTCGCAGGAGCGTGGACCAGACTACAAGCTGTGTGTACGAAGGCTCCAGGTTACATGCTCCTTTTGAAATCTAATGCCTGATGACCAGAGATGGAACTGGGATGAAGATGAAGCTGGTGGTGCCAATTGTCATCCTTGAAACCCATTGCTGGTACTAAGAATGTTCAGAACTGATGCTCTAAGGGAAAAGGAAGGAAAAGAAACCTGGACTCCAGAGCACATCAGCTGTCATAAATGTCTGTGTGCAAACCGGGTCATCCATCAGAGCCACGTGATGTGGGACGACAGTGCCATCACGCACACATGGCCTTGTGTGCATTTGTGGGAGATGAGAGAGAGGAGTAGCAGGTGGGTGGATCGTGCAGTGTTTGACGTCACTGGATCTGAACAGCTTTTCCATCAAACCGTGTGTCATTCTGCAACTTTGCTGGGCCACCAGCTTCGGGCATTCCAGGGTGCTGTTGGCCTCCTAGAAATCCCTGCAGAGGGTGACAGCTGTATTCCGAAAGATGCCTGTCACCCTTCCATTTGAAAGCGTCATCTTTCTCCCCTGGCAGCTCTCAGGGACATAAATAATTCTCCACTCTGCCTGGCTGTAATTAAGCTTTGGGGTGAAAATTTTTCCCTGAAGCTTTGTCAACAAACACAATGATGATGGATTAAGTGAGATATTTACAGCATTAATGCAAACATGATTTAAACTAGTGTATCCGGTTCACTTAATTACATTCCTCTGACTGCCCTGCCCCCTGCAGAAGTGCTGTTCCTGTGTCTGATCTAATCACACTGGCTTTTCCTTCTGAAGATAACCCCATCTCTCTTCTGTTTTTATTTTTCCTGCTACTGTATTTGAGATACATGTGCCAAGCTAGGTGTCTTAGTTACTTTTTCATTGCTGTGACTCTATACCCGACATCCACAAATTTTAGCTCACAGTTTCAGAAGGTCACAGTCCATTCAGGGGTGGCCGGCAGCAATGGAAGGACATGGCAGAGACAGAGATGGAGGCAGCTCCTCATGACATCACACACAGGAAGCCGAGTCAAAGCAAGACGAGTCTCATTGAGTCTGAGAGGAACGTAGCGGCATAGATATACTTCCAGGTCCCATCCCAGTGATCCACCCCTCCTGGATCCAGGTGTGGAAGGTCTGATAAGCCCCTGCCACACACCTGAAATTCGGTCTACATGCCTGAAGTCCAGTCTACCACTGGCAATCCACCCCTCCAGACCAGGCCCCCATCTCCCAACAGCACATGGTTCCATAGACAGTCTGTAACATCCAGATACATGAGACTTTTGGGGGACATTCCAGATCCAAACCACAATACTGGGTTTTTGGTTATGGGGCAACTCCCTTGCCCAGTTTATTCACTCAGTGGCTCTTGTAACATGTCTTATGGCGACTTGGGGAATGAATGTCATGTGGCCCACTTTCAGAGGGAAAGAACTAGGGATGACTGGGTCCTCAGTGCCTCACGCTTTGCCTCCTCGCTTGGGCCACAGGCGGCCTGGAGCTCCTGGCTGTGTCTTCTTGCAGTGGAGGAGGGCTGGGCTCTTGCTGGGCATGGCCACTGCAGGCAGCCCCTCGTGTAGCCCCACTTCCCATCAGCCCTCTTGGGTACCTCCCAGGGCACCCGCTGTTCTCTCAGAGTTGTCCTCCCGGATTTCTTTGGAAGCAGAGGTTTGAAGGGCACAAGATACACGTACCTAGGTTCTCTTTCTGTGAAACTAAGTTCAGGCTCCCACCCAGGGAGAGAAGTTTATAGAAACCTGGACCACCAAACAGCAGAATCTTCGCTTCCCCGGTGCCTCACCCTGCCTCGGCTTTGCCAGTGGATGCCCCAGCTCTCCGCCCTCGGAGCATCCTTGTGGGCTGAAGGTCCGGCTTACCCACCCGAAATCATGGTGTTGTGCAAAGGAGGTACGTGGCGTGGGCGGGAGAGGCAGGAACAGTGCGAACCCTGGAGCCTTCTCTTTGCTTTGGAGCAAAACCACTTGTCCTCACCTGAGTCTGATGGCTGTTTTTCCCGAGCAGATGCTTTTGTGATCACTTCAAGCGTCTGGTTCTCTTGCTGCACCACTGACCACTGGGCCTGTCGCAGCTGTGGTTTTGTGTCCCGATCAGGGCAAGGTGCCTGCGGCTTGAAGGCAGGGGAACCTAGTTGGGGAAAAGCTGTTCTTGGCATTACAACAGGAAGCAGAGTGAACAAGTAAGGGTGGAGCTAGCATATGTCCTTCCAGGTCATATCCTAGTGATCCGCCCCTTCCGGGTCAAGCCCCAGTGATTCATCCTTTCCAACCAGGCCCTGCCTCTTAATAGCACATGGAATCCTCAGATGTTTCACAACATCCAAATACATGAGGCTTCTAGGGGGGTAGTTCAGATCCTGACCACGATAGTTGCATAGCAATACAGGAAGCAAGAGAGAGAGAGAGAGAAGGCGGAGCTAGTGAGGGAGGTGTACCATCTGGGTCATGCCCACTAATCTGTCTCTTTAAACCACCTCTGAACAGCATGGGAAACCAATGGATTAATCCACAGTGCCGTTAGCCCTGTGACCCAGTCACCTTTACCTTCCAGGTACACGAGGACATGCCAGATCCAGAGCCTAACTCCTCTCTCATCTTCTGGGCTACTGTTTTTCCAGTATTTTGAGTGCTCTACCTCTTTTTAAATACCTCTGAGTTAGTCACTAGTCTCATTTCTTTCCCCCTGCAGTCAGCAGTCGCTTCTGTTTTCCAGTATTTCCCCTACAATTCCTTTGGTCGCTGTTGCTCCCCGTACCGTATTCCACTGGGAAAGGAGACAGATCCCCTCTGATGCTTCCCTCAGGATCAGTGGGGGTTTTTCTTAGTCTGATATAAACATATCTTGATTTTGCTCTGACTCTTCAAAGACGAGTGACATTTAAATTTCTAGGTTGACAGAAATGTGTATTTTCTTTGGCACTTACATGTCATTTAGACTGCTTCCATCCATCTAAAGGATTGTGTCACCTGTTGTGTTCTCTGTAAATGTTATAAAAATGTGTCTTAGGTACATATTCCTTGCTGGGATATGTTACTCGACACCCACAACTTAAGGGAGGAAAAGTTTATTTTAGCTCAGAATTTCAGAGGGTCGCAGTGCATTCTTGTGTGGCTGGCAATGGTAGAAGGGCTTGAGGGAGGCCTAGCCACAGAGAAGTTGTTCACAGCATGGCAGGACAGGAAGCCAAGAGTGAGAAAAGGTGGGGCTAGCATGTATCCTTCCGGGTCGTGTCCCAGTGATCCGCCCCTTCAGGGTCAAGCTCTGGTGATCTGCCCCTTCTGACAAGGTCCCACCTTGTTGATAACACAAAAAAAAAATCTATAGATTAACCAACTACCTCACCGTGGTTGACTCACCTCTCATTTATGACTTGGAGTTCACCTTTAAAGAGAACGTTTGAAATTATTTCTGAAAAAGAGAAAATTAGCATCTCTCTCTAGAATTGCCTCTCTCCCCGTCATTTTCTCCCTGGTACCCTTACTAGACACACAGCCCAGGCTCTTGTTTACCCGTCCGTTTCAGCGCTGCTGAACATTGTCATGGTCTTCGTGCGTTTCAGACCCATCCTCTACCTTCTCGATTCCTCATTGAACTAACAACCTCCTACTTACCTTGTCTGTTGAGTTTTTAATCACAGTGACTGTCGTCACCGCCTTGTCGCCCCAGTGGGTTCTTTTTAGCATGTCGTTTTGTTTTGTTGTGTGTCTCTTACTGCTTCAGTCAGGTTGGGCACATTCACGTTATGTCTAAATGGCAAGTCGATCACATAAAGGTCGTGTTCCTTCCTGTTTGCTGCGCCCGCTGCCTCTCACCTGCGTGGTGTTATTTCCCTCCAAGCTTGGTGACGTCACCACGGTGCTTCTCTGCTGGCTCTGGGGTTTGGTTTGCAGGTTTTTGGTGTTTTTTTTGCTTTGTTTTTTCCAGATCCTGGATTACGAGAGCATACTTTCTGAGCAGTTTCTACCCAGTCTCCGAAGAAAAAAAATATTACTCCCCAAATTAGGAAACATGGGCTTGCCCCTCACACCGCCTGAGGTCTGAGCCGCTTCCCATTTGGGTTGAGAAAACCCCAAACGGACACGGTGACAGGAGCCAGGCCTGGTGGCGCAGACCTGCAATCCAGCCCTTGGGAGCACCCCCTTTTCTCTCTGTGCTGCTGCATTTCCCCCTTCTTCACCCAATTGCACAGGGATGGAATTGCATGAGTTTTGCGTTTGTGGAATTTGCCTCTTTCCTCGTCCAGCCCAGTGCCTCCCTTTGTCCTCTGCACAGACAGTAGCAGCCAGGCCCCCATCCCGGGGACTCCTGCGCCCTCGCAGATGGTGCCTGTGTGGGTTTTGATGCTCAGCATTCTGGTGTATAATTTCCTCATCATGAGTGATTTTCCGTCTTTGCTACTAGCTCATACCTGCATTTAAACTGTTTCTTGTTTGTTTATTTCGTTCACCATTTCTAAGTATTTTTGGAAGGAGGGTTTGGTTTATTTTTATCCTTCTTCTTGCCAGAAACAGACGCATCTGCGGTAGAATTTTAAATTTGCAAAACAGCCGTTCCTGTGTCTCTCGTCTTCCACCCCAGCAGGGTCCTCCGTGTCTGCGGCTCTACCAGGGAACAAGCTGTTTTCAGCATCACTTCCTGGCGCATCGTGAAGTTGTGTATTTTTCAAGACTTGTGATTTGGCATTGCTATGCATACGACAATAAAATAAATTTGGGAACATGTATTCGCAGTCACTGTGACTGACAGAAGCAGTAGATTTGGGCTTCTGTTAAGCTTTTGGGCAAAGTGAGACTTTCTGGGTCACGACTAAGTTTATTTTATTTTATTTATTTTATTTGCTTTTTTTTTTGAGACAGGATCTTGCTCTGTAGTCCAGGCTGGTCCTGACCTCATTATGTGGCTCATGTTGGCCTTAAACACATAACAATCCTCTTGCCTTAGCCTCGCAAGTGCTGGGGTTGCAAGCATGTACCACCACACCCAGCTAGGGTGGTACAGGGGAATCAAACCCAGAGCCTGGGTTGGCTAGGCAGGTGCTCTAACCTCAGAGCTATAACCCCAGCCCAGGACCGAGTTTTTAAGTTGTGAGTCCTTGGTGGCTATTTCTGGGCTAGGATCATGCGTGCTTTCCTGGCCCACCTTGCAGCCTGGAGGAGGGCTGACTGCGAAAAGGGCCTACGGGTGGACACTCCATATCTCTGCTGCATTCAGAATCATGTGCTGGGGACTGTCATCAGGGGCTGTGGTGAACCCTTTTATAGTTTGTAGCAGATGAGGCTGTGACGTCTCCACACGGGGTGAGAATCTTGATGTGTTCACTTTAGAATTACAGGGTGCCAGAAAAATAGTACAGGTGTTTCCGTCCTGCCCAGGATGTGCAGAAAGCAGCTGTGTTGGCACAGGGCCAGGAGATCTGCATTTTAAAGCCTCCCACATGATTGGCAGTGCTGTCAGAGCCGGAGTACTGAGTCCTGAACAGTCCAGTGAGGCGGGGAGGTGATGGGAGCAGAGCCGAAGCTTCCTTAGGAATCGGGGAAGTTAGAACTTCCTGTGGGCTGGGGTGCAGTGCTGCGTAGCATGCTTGGCTAGCGTGGGGGAGGCCCTGGGTTCGATCCCCAGCACTGAGAAAAGACTCTCCTTGGGGATGTCTGGTACCCTAACAGAAAGCACTGGGGGACAGGAGGCTGCTTTGTGCCAGTATGTGGTATGGGGAGGGCAGTGGACTCTGGTGTATCCAAAAGCTCATCTTCGGAGGTAAGGAAGGGAAAGGGGTGTTTTTACAGCCCCTCGGCATGAGAAGAAAGGGGGAAAGAGGACAGGAGAACATCTAGCTGGACGTTCCCTGCCCTGGAGTTTGTACAAAAAACATCGCCTGGTTTCAATTAAGCAAAGCACCTTCTTCCCAATTCCTGGTCGATCGTGGGTTGCCATGGCAGCAGGTACAGGCTCCCTGACGCCCACTCTCGCTACCTGCCTTGGGCTTGGCGAGTCCCTGAGCTCCAGGAGCCAAGACCTGCTCCTCTGCAGACTCGGGCCCCTGTGCCACAATGTAGGACCGATGTCGGTGCGGAAGTCAGGGCTTGTCCTGTTAAGTGGGTTGCAGCGGGTAGCCAGCTTTCCTGTGATGGCTTCAGGAGCTTGCGTCAGGCAGCCCTGTCTGCTAGGACATCGTGCTCCTGCTTGGGTGCCTTGGACTGGACTTGGGAACCTGGTGATCACAGACACTGAGGGCCATCCTGTAGCCAGAGCGCATCCCCACGCCGTTGCCTCTTGGCACTCGTACTGGGCATCCAGGTTACAGTTCTCTTGATGGGTTCTCCAAGAACAGTTTCTCTGAGTAGGTTCTTCATTTTCACACGGACACTTCTCCCATCCATGTTCCTGGTTTGGTAAACGGGAGAGATCTTGGAATCTGTCATCTTCGTAGACAATACAAGGGGAGGAACATGTTCTTGGTACAAAATGCTGTGTTCCATTTGGGGGAAGTGAGGGAAATGAGGGTAAAACCTACCCAATAGGAAGTTCCCAGTAAGCATTAAGAAGTCTGGGCTCTTGGAAGCTCAGCATAGACTTTGCTGTTCATGGGATCTGTGGTTCAGATCTATAGTGTTGCCCTCGCGTCTCTTGTGTTTGGGTCACGGGCCACTACACTCATCAGCGGATTCAGCCATAGCTTAGTTTGGTAGCTGGTTGCTCCATTAGGAGGTGGGGGCTTGCTAAAGGTGGACTACTGAAGATGTGCTCTGAGAGAGTGTGTTCTTACCACTGGCTCCTGTTTCCTCTGCTTTGTTTTGGCCATGGCATGAGCAGCTTTCCTGCCATTCCCCCATGCTGTTTCTGCCAGGGAGCCATGGGGACATGGACTGGACCCACTGAAACCGTGAGGCCGACAAGCCTCTCCTATATGTTGCCATTGTCTAGTATTTTGTCCAGGTGATGAGAAAGCTCAGACGATGCATTTTCCTGGATCCATCTCCATCCACTGAATTAGGGTCCCGAATGTGCCTGTTGCACAGGGTTTCCAAGAATTTGCCCTTTGCTCAAGTTCCCTTCCCCAGTTACAGTCTTTTTTTTCCCTGTTTGAGTTTAAGAACCACTTTAAAGACTCAACGTGGCCCTGCCTCAGTAGAGCCTTCTACCACCTGACTCCTCCCAGCTTGCGCCAACAAACACAAACACCTTGGACTCCCTGTGGTTGGAGCTGCAGGTGAATTGAGGATGATCTTCCCTTGCCCCATCTCATGAGCTTCGTCCACAGGGGCGGCCAGTGCTCATCTGACCAGCACCCCGGCCAGTCCACCGCCATAACCTTCCTCCTCAGTGAGACACTGCCGCTGTTGAGAGCCAGAACTGAAAGACCAGGACACCTGCACACCAGCTCTGCAGTTCCCGGGCTCCAGCCCTTTGCTGGGTGGTGTTTGGTTTCCCCTTAAGAGCGGCTTCATGCCGTGTGTGGGCCGTGGTCCCCACCCGAGCAGGAACAGCATGTAAAAGCTGCTTCCGCTGATCCCACGAGGTCAGTGCTGCCGCAGGCAGGGGGCCCCCAGCGTTAGCTTAGCCTTCTGCATCCTCACACCAATTTCGCCAAGTCCCACGCCATTTGGTTTCTAATTTCCTTGATTCTTATAATCTCAGAGCCAATTTTTTTCTCTTGGTTTGTCTTTTCCCTGTTGGCTCCCAAAAACCTCAGGTCAACAGAGGAACTTCTCGTTCCGACCCAGCAAGCAGAAGGCTCAAGGATGCCACCTCCCGGCGCGGGGAGTCCACGGCGATCCAGCCCCGCTGGGCACCCAAATGCAGCCATGTTGGGGTGTGTGGAGGACAGCATGTTTTGGAAGTGCTGCTGCCTCCAATTTGGGGAAAAGAGGTATACGGGGAGGTGTTTCCCTTGCTGGGAGCTGCATCCACGCTTCTTCTTCTTCTTCTTCTTCTTTTTTGTTTGTTTTCTTTAACCTGCAGGAAACTGGTTTTCCTCCTGGCTCTTTCCCATCCTGTCTCTCTGTGTTCACAGACAAACCAAGGGACCTTAGGATGATGCTTGTTCTTCAGAGCCACCCACTTCCTAGGGTTCTTTCATCAAGGCATTATATTTCCATTTCACTTATTATAAATCATATATATATTGAGACAGGGTCTTGCTCTGTGACCTTGAACTCACTATGGAGCCCAAGCTGGCCTCAGACTCACAGCAGTCCTACTGCCTCAGCCTCCCAGGTGCTGGGATTCTAGGCATGTGGGGTCACGTACACCTTATGTGGTGCTGGAGAATCGAACCTAGGGCCTTGTGCTTGCTAGACCATCACTTTAAGCACTGGGCTATGCCCCCAAAACACACACACACACACACACACACACACACACACACACTCAAATATTTTAAAGTACCTGAGACCTTTAGAAATTCAACTGGAAAAGCGAGGGCTTAATGCAATAGGATCAGATATGTGTGCATTGTAGATAGACCATGTATGTAGTCACACGTGTGTGTATTTCATCTGTCCGTGTATAGACCAGTCAATCCATCAGTCATTGTCTGCTCTCGGTACTGAGTAACAAGCAGCATAGGTCAGGCGTTACTGGCCGGTTTTCTTCTGGCCTTCCTGGTTGTGGCATGTTTTAGGACGTGCAGACTGGACTCAGCGCCTACTCTAGGCAGGGCCCATTGAAAGAGTGAAACGACTTCAGTGCATACAGAGAGGAGTTACTTTGTATTCAGAAGCCATGGCGAGTGTCTTAGAGGGCAGCGCCCCGCCCTTTATTGATGAGAAGTCTCTATTATCTCTAACAGCAGGTAATTCATTCCGAAAGTTGAAAATGCCAACAATGATGGTGGAATTTCAACGCGTTCCCTTCCCGTTGCAGCCGAGGCCATGCTGCACTCTGCAGCTTGGACATTTGGGATTTGAGGCTGCTTGACGATTCAGCACCTCGTCTTGCCAGGTCCGCGTTTTCCTCCTCACCGCAGGCGGAGTTAGGTTAAGAATCGGTCAGCGGCTCTAGGCACCCCAGTAGTCTTTCTTTTATGTATTTTTTAATAAGTGCAAGACAGGCTCATTGTGGAAGCTACAGAAAGGAGGCTCCTCCTGTGGCCTTGCTAGCGGGGCGCCCCTGCCCCTCCTCCCTCCGGTTCTTCAAGAGCCCTGACACGGAGGGGAGAGAGTCCCCGCTTAGCAAATAAGGAAGCTGAGGCCAGGAATATCAAATGCCGTCCCAAGGAGAGATAAGGGGGAGATGGTGAGGCGGGATGTGAACGCCGGGAGCGGGCGGATCACAGAACAGCAGATTCTCTTGAGGAAGCCATCCTGTAACCGGGAGTCACGGTGTCCACCCTCGGGCCTGCGGCTTCGTTGCCTGCCCTTGTTTTTTCTTTTTGATGTTGTAATAAGAAAATTTAAAGAGGAAGTTTTAACAACACACACACGCACATGCATGCACGCTCTGACAAAGTGAGCAAGAGACAAAGCTCCTGAATTGACCGCCATGCTGGTGGCACAGGTGCACCCAGGTGCCAAAATGACGCGCGGATCTGGTGACTAGGGTTGGTGGTGAAGAGCAAGGCATGGGGAAGCCAGCAGGGAGAGCTGGGCCGGCGCCCTGGAGCCAGCGGCTGCAGAGGTCCCGAGACTTTTCCTTTGATGTCCCTCCCTGCCCCCAGCGTAAGCTGGGCATAAATTCCCATAACACTGTTGGGCTCTCTTGTTTTTTCAGAGAACATCCAGGTTGGAAGGGGGTTGTTCTTTGTGATGTGGGAACCCATTCTGGATGAGTGTGGGGTTTTCGTTTGTTTTGTAGTGCTGGGATAATCCCCAGAACATTGGCTACATCCCCGGCCCATCTTTAGCCTTTTGATTTTGAGACAGGGTCTCACTAAGTTGCCCACGTTGGGCTTGAATTTGTGATCCTTCCGCCTCAGCCTTCCAGAGTACTGGGATTATTTTTTTTCTTAATATTTTTCTGAGAGAGAATCCAAGCTGAAGTTTACCTTTGCATAGTGTGAAACATTACTCAGACTAATAGCATGAAAATATTGTCCGGGAATATTTAAGTAATTATCAAACTTTCAGAGACAAACACTTAACCTCATTTACATAATGTATAAGGTCTTTGCATGTCAATGATATGCTAGTTGCTCCTCACTTCTGAGCCCCTGGGTAGGTCTGAGCCTACCCAGCCATAAATGCCCATGGGAACCCAGCTGAGCTGTGGCTTCACCTTGCTTTTCTCTGCCTGCCCTGTGGCAGAAGGTGCTTGATGGCACCCTCCACTTCCCCAGGACAGTGTCATCTCCTGTCTCCTTGGTTTTGTGAAGTGCTGAGTTTCAGGCAACAGAATTTCTGAACCAGAAAGACTTTAGAATTATTCTGCTAAGGAAAAAATAATGCTGTGAATCAAAAGAACCTTAAGGTTCTGCTTTTAAGGGTGGCCTATATCAAGGACAAGTGGCATCAAACTGTTAATATGTTTCAAAAATGGCCCCCAAAGATCCATGAGCTACAGCTTTGGTTGGGAGCTGACAGGCTTTCAGGAGCCAATTGGATCATGAGAGCTGTGACCTCATTGGTAGGTTAACTCACGGACCAAACCATAATTGGATGGTGTTACTGGGAGGCGGAATCTGGTGGGAGCGATGTGTCATGGGAGCTTGGCCTTGGGGTCTATGTCTTCTCCTCATCCCCTTTCTGGATGGTTCTCTCTCTCTCTCTCTCTCTCTCTCTCTCTCTCTCTCTCTCTCTCTCTCTCTCTCTGTCTGTCTCACTCTCTTGCTGACCCTCCTTGCCAGCTGCTATGAAGGGGCACCACACCTGACTACCATGGTGTCTGATCTCACCTTAGCCCCAAGGAGCAGAACCACTCAACTAGGAAACAAAACCTCTGGGTCCCTGGGCTACAGTCAGTCTTACCTCCTCTGGTATTTTGTCACAGTGACAAAAAGTTGACATATGATTTAGGGACCAAATCTGCCCTGCTACCTGTTTATATAAAATTTTATTGAAACATAAACACACCAACTCCTCCACGCTATAATAGTGGAGTAATGGCAGCGAAATTGGAATGACCTGCTGAGTTGAGCATTTTACCATCTAGGTCATTACCACAAGGTCTCGCTCTGCAGTCCAGGCTGTCCTGAGCTCACTGTGTGGCCCAGGCTGGCCTGGAGCGCACGTCAGTCCTCCTGCCTCTACCTGCCAAGCACTGGGATTATAGGCGTGTACCACCCTGCTCGGCTCATGTAGTACTGGGGAATCGAACCTAGGGCCTTGTCCTTACTAGACAAGCCATTTAGCCGCTGAGCTGTGCTCCCGGCCCTGTGTTACCACAGTTTCCTGACCCTCGATCCATATGCCCATAAACTAGGCCTTTGAATAATAAATGCTGGTCTAGCAATAAGACAAGATACTGTAGAATGAGGTTTTTACCTTTAAGGTGATGCAGGCCTGCAATCTTAGCACTCTGAGGCGAGAGGCTCTCAAGTTCGAGCCCAGCCTGGGCAGTTTAATAACTCAGTGAGACCCTGTCTCAAAGCCAACAATAAACATGGGCTGGGGATGCAGATCAGTGTGAAAGCCCTGGACTTGACCCCAGTACCACACCCACACGCACGCATTCCCGAAGTCCCTGAAAGTATGAATGGAAGGTTCTCTGTGAAGGTGTGTGTCCATTTTCCAGGAAGTGCATGCATTGGTGTTTGTGGCACATGCCATGAATGTGCAGCTCTGTCCCATGTTGCAGGCGCTGTGCAGGACTCTGCCGGTGTAGCGGCAGAAAGTCAGACCCGCTGCTCTCCCCTGGCACTAGTGGACTTGGTAGGCAGTGAGCTTGACACAGGCAGCAGGCAAGTGATGTAGCCCGAACTGAAACCCTACCAGCCCGGCTGCGAATCAGGCTCTCGGCCCTGTATGCCCAGCATGTTCTCGCCGATACGCCACTCCAGCCGTGGCAGGCAAGGAGCGGCCAGAAGGGGCTCGCAAAGGGAGCCTCGCAGGCCGCAGGTGTCTCACGGTCAGGCCCTTGTTAGCTCAGCTGACGTTTGGCCAACGTGTCAAGGGCGATTTGCAGTTCCTGCGCAGGTGGCTTTGCCGTGCTCGGCAGCACAGCTCCACAGAGCTTGGCAGGGAGCTGCTTGCGCCTGACTTTGGCGTAATTTGGACAATGAACACACTTTTTTTTCTAACAGAGAAAATTTGAGTCTGAATTTGTGGTTCTCTGTTCGGCTGCTGGGAATTGCTCGCTTTGCCCCTCCTGACCTCCAGTAGCTGCAGGGAATTCAGTTGGGAACAACTGGAAGAGGAGAAATACTTAATTACTGGGATTGTGTTCATGCCTCAAATCCAGTTGGGAAATTGTACATGTATGCATGTGTGTACCATCCATATGTGTGCATGTGGCCAGTGCGTATACTTCAAAAAATTATGTAGAGTTTTTAAAAAGTGGCTACTGTAGGACAGTAAATGATTTTTAGCTTTTCTGTGTGCTAGTCAGTATTTCATAGGATTTCTCTAAAGTACAGGTATTTTTATGTCATCAGAAAATATTTAGCCGGGCTCAAAGGTACATACCTCTAGTCCTAGCTGCTGGAGAAGCTGAGGCAGGAGGGTCACGTGAGCTCAGAAGTTCAGAGCCAGACTGGGTAACATTGTGAGACTCTCATCTCTTAAAAAAAAAAAAAGGAAGAAAGAAAGAAAGGAAGGAAGGAAGGTTGGAGGAAAGAGGAACGAAGGAAGGAAAATATTTTAACAAATTTTAAGGGGAAGTAATGGTTTGTCTTTTGGGGCACAGAACGACATTGAATCTTGTGGGTAAATGAGTTAGCTCCTCGTGGCGGGGGGATGTTACCCTACGAGCAGTTGGAGGGTGCTGTCCCGGAGTTCTTGGGCAGTCTCATGGGGAGGACAGAAGAGCCACACTAGCCACACTCCCTGGCCTGCCTCCTTTAGACGGCTGAGTCAGGCTGTGGCCGCTGGGGAGGGGAGGACGTTCTGGCTGGAAGGTGCCTTGGGGTTGTCACAAGGGAGCCAAGAGCCCTGGTGAGCTCACTGGCAGCTGGAACAAGCTCAGGCCTGGAGAGGACGCTACCTCTCCTGGCGCTGCTCACAGAAACTGAGACAGACTTGGCACAGGAAGGCCATGCTGTGAGATTGTGTTTTTCTAGAATCAGGGAAGGGCTGGAGGGCACTGAATGTGGACGGTATCATGACGACGTAGGTGTCTGAGGATACCAGTGAGGCCTCCCCGCCACTCTCCTCCGCTCTCCCCATGTCCCTTGCCTGTCCCTCCTTCCCCACCTCGTGGGCTTGGTGGGCGGCAGAATTGGCCCTCAGGATGGATGTTGGACTCTTGGGTTCTGCTGCTGTGGCTGGTGAAGTTGGCTGCGCCATCCGGGTGGACCCTCTCTGTCTGTGTCACTTTCTCCTCGCTAGAACCCAATCCCCGACACCCACAACCTCAGGGAGGGAAGTCTTCTCTTAGCTCACGGTCCGGAGGTCTCCGTCTGCGCATGGTGGCTGGCTGGCAGTGGCGCGTTGTGGAGAAGAGCAGCTCATGGTGTCATGAGAGCCAGGAGAAGAAGCCGGGGAGGGAAGGTGTCTCCCGGGCCGTGCCCTCAGTGCTCTGCCTCTTCTGACCAGGCCCTTTCTTTTAACAGCACAGGAAATCCATAGGTTAACCCCAGGACTGAGTCGCCTTCCAGACACATGAGGCTTTAGGGGGACACTCCACATCCAAAGGGAGCAGCGTAGGACGGGGCAGCAGTCCTACCCTGAAGGGGGCTCTGCATTTCATCGACAGCTTCAGCAGCTGTTTGAAATGCAGCCTCGGGGAAAGAGCTGCCGCCTCCAGGATGTGTGGGTGGCATCGGACTGTGGCCCAGCATGTCTCAGTGACCCTGGGCCTTGCCTGGGCCCCAGATGGGTTCTTCAGTCTCCGTGGGAGGGATCCGATGAGCCCCCAGTACGTTCCCACAAATGCACCGCTAAAATATTAACCGCTGAAGCCGGGTGTGAACTTGTGCTCCCTGTCACACGCTCATGCCTCACAGCTCTTGTGACAAAATCCAGAAGCAGAGTCTCACCCTATGGCACGCCCCTTGACTTGTTCTGCTGCTGACTGCAGGGTTTTTCCTGTGTTTGGTATCAATCCTTTACAGCCTGAGATGTGAGAAAACCCATAAACCAAGGAATGCCTATGAAATTTTATTTTCATTTAAAGTTTTAGGGCCCCATTTTACTTTTATTTATGTGGCTTTCGAAAGAAGAAAGAGTGTTGGTTTTATTGCAGTTTGCAAAATATGGTGCTACGTGTATGCTGGGAATAAGTAAACATGTGCGTGCATGTGTGTGTGTGTGTGTGTGTGTGTGTGTGTGTTACGGGGGCTTAAGTCTAAGGTCTTTGCACTGGGTTCCATCCCCAGACCTTTAAAAAAAAAATTTTTTTTTTTTTTTAAATTTCTAGCCAAGGGTTCTAACTTCACCAGGCTGAGCTGAAATCCTCATGGGATCCTCCTGCCTCAACCTCCACTAGTGCTGGGAATGCATGTGTGTGTCACCAGGCCCATCTTGTAAACTCTTGATTATAGCAACTAACAGTTTTCATTGATACGGTCGCATTTAGAGTCTAGAGACCGCCTTTTAACACATGAGATAAAAACAGAGGATGGATGGGACCTGTAGGCTCGGGGAAAATGGCACACGGTGGTCGGGGGAGTTTGTCTCTCCCTTGCTTTGTGGTGACTGTGCTTCCTTCCTGTTTCTCTTACGATGATGCATATCCTCTCGGAGAAAATGAAATTTTTATTGGATGTAAAGATATGATAGTTTCTATCCAGGCAGTTCAATTACTTGTCACCATCTAATCTTAAATTCCTGTGCCTTCCCTGCTGTGTATTTGAGGAAGAGTCCTGTGGACCCTTAGGTGCCACCTGCAGCTAAGGAGAAGGCCGGTCCCTGCCCATTTCCTAGCTGCTGATGACTGGATTGGAGAATGTCTTGGTGTAGAGGAAGTACCCGGACTGACTTCCTGTTGGGTAGTTGTTATGGTTTGTATCTGGAATGTCCCCCCAAAGCTTCATGTATGTGGATGTATGTGATACTTGTGGAACCATGTGCTGTTAAGAAATGGGGCCTGCTCAGAAGGGGCGGATCTGTGGGATGTGACCCGGAAGGGTTTATGCTAGCCCCGCCCTTCCTGTTTGCCATGATGTGAACAGTGCTTCTCCTGTTAGGCCTCTGCCATGTGCTTTTACCATTGCCAGCTGCCCGTGAGTGGACAGAGTCCTTCTGAAACCGTGAGCTAAAATAAATCTTTCCACCCTTAAGTTGTAAATGTTGAGTGTTGAGTTCTAGTGATGAAAAAGTAACTGAGACAGTAACCAACAATGTCTGTTTTCAAAATTGAGTCAGTGCCCTGGAGGTCTTGGGGTGAGCAGGAGGCTATACTTTGTACAATGCAGATTCCTGGGCCTCTCTGCAAAACATTAAAATGTGGTAGCTCTGTGGCAGGGCCCAGGAACCAGCATTTTAGGAGCTTCCCACCATGGCACTGCCCCTGTGGTTTTCCCTTCCCACTTGGAGACATAGAGGTCTAGGTGATTAGTTTTTGTTCTCAGAATTAGGCAAGTTATCAGGGCAGCATCTCCTCATTTGGAAAAGTGAGGGAAGAGACAGTAGCAGCCACTGAATGTGGGTCTTGCAAAGGGGTCCTGTCCTCTCACCCACCTTCTCCTAGACCTGGTAATTAGCAAGTGTGTAATGTAAGCAGGAGGTGCCCATCTTCCTGGAGGAGGCTGGGGGTCCTTTGCAAAACTCTTATAATAGAGCAGGCCTGTCTCCCATGGGGACCTTTTTTGAAGTGAACGCCTTTTGCTCGTGGAATCCTCCAGAAACTGTGGTGGCCTCTGTGCCTGGGGACACCGGTCCTGAACATGCACATTCAAGGTGGGCTGGGAAGACGCAGAGAGGCAGCGCTGGATCCCACCCAAGATTTAATTTGAAACCACAATTAATGGAATGGATTCATGTTCACTAAAGGGTTGTTTGTGGCTTGAAAGTAGAGCTGGTTGGTGGGTCCTTAATGTCACGGGACATTTTGGTCTTGTTGCCCGAGCGTGGACATTTTTCTACTTAGCTTCTTAGAACAAGGAACATTCCAGTGGGCGGCCTCCTTAATGGACGAGGAGTCCTTCGCTCACCGCACAGCCTTTCTTCCTCTGATGCACATTTAATTTTCCCAATTATGCAGCTCTGTTTGTATCTGCCTTGTCGCTAAGCAATTGCTTATTCATAAGCATCTAAGGTAAGGCTCCCGCGACTCCCTGTGCCTGGCAAAACATGTGGCTTGTGATTGTCGTAGCGATTAACGCAAACCTGCTCTAGTTAGGGAGATTGTGAGCTCGTGATCGTGTTCCTCTACCTCTGTGCTTGTCTGCCTAAAGGTCACCAATTAAGCACAATAAACACTTGAGTTGTCTTTCCTGAAGTGTCCCTGGTCCCGGGGAATCGTGTCCTTCCAGAGCTGTGTACAGCCCACGCAGGACATCCCGAATTGGGTAGCGGCATGTGTGATGCTACTTTCTGAGCACTGTGCAGTCAGTTTGCCCAGTTCCCTCTTTGCCATAGGAGCCAGGGGCCTAGGTCAAGCCCAGCTAGGGTGTAAGATAAAATACAGGATGCCTCATTCAGAATGAATTCCACAAGACAAAGGGTGAAACTGGCCCCACCCAGCACCCTGGAAAGCGGAGGCGGGAGGATGCCAAGTTCAAGGCCAGCTTGACCAACCTAGCTACATAGTGAGACTGTTTTAAAATAAGTAAGTTAAAAAAAAGAAAAAAGGTCTGGGATGTAGCACAGTTGGAAGGCTTGAGATTCAGGAGTCAGTACCAAAATAGAACACCCTCACCGATAGAAGTATATCCCATGAAATAGTTAGGACCCATGGCTATGAAGATCCTTCTTTTTAGTCTGTAATCCATGCAGAAGCGGACACCCTGTTTTTTATTTGCTCCTTTGGGCATCTCCAGCGAGAGTCCTGGTCATGGTAGATCCTTTCCTGAGGGGCACTGTGTGCAAACCTGTGCAGTGTCGAAGACCCCGGGGCTCTTGGGGGCCACAGTGACCAGGGAATGAAAAGTGTGCACACGTGTTCCTCTGCTTCTGAGAGAAGGCTCATTTCAATATTGAGAGCAAAAATGACCTGAGAAATAAGCGTTAGGGGCAAGCCCTCTAGTATCATAAGTAAAGCAGATAACATCTTATTTTTTAAGCACTATAAAGGCTGGGCCTGGTGTCTCAGGCCTATAAATCCCAGCCACCTGGGAGGCTGAGGCAGGAGGATCTCAAGTTCAAGCCCAGTCTAGGCAACTTTGCAGTTTAGGGGGACACTCTTTTAGAGGACTGAAAAGTGTACTAGGGATGTAGTTCAGTGCAAAGGCCCTGGGTTGGATATCCCCTGTTCAAAAAGAATAATAAAAAAAAAAAGCACTGTACAGTCTGGAGAAATATTTTTTTAAAAAATAGAAAAATGGAGGCTGAAACTAGCTTGGTCAGGTGGACGTGTCTGCCAGCTGCCCCCAGCCGACGCTCGTTCGTCACTGACAGAAAAAAGTGGATCACAGGAAAATTACCCATCTGTGAGCAATTAGCTGATCACATCGTCATGACTTAGAAGAGGCCTCCCTGGGGCTGAGGGCATTTCATAGACGAGGAAAGGAATATGTCCGAAACTGTAAGATGTTCTAGTTCACTTGTGACCAAGGAAATATGAGTTAAGAAAAGGAAATGGTGTTTGACCCATAACCCCGGGGCTGCTTGGGAGGACGGGCTAGGGTGATCGTGGGTAACGCCTCCTGGCTGTGCGGCCAGCACAGGGGACTCCGCAGCCTTGCCAGTGTCCTCAGGCCCACGGTTCAGCGTCTGGTACCTTTGCCCCATTTCTGATACTTTACATGGGGCAAGGGGTTTACGGTGGTATCTGTGTGGAAAATACTTAAAAGCAACCAACATGCCCTACCGGTCATTTGAGGATGTAAGGAACGCCTGGAGGGGAGTTTAATCCCGGGGGGATGGTTCCGTGGTGTTTCCTGGGGACAAGAATCGGGCCTCGGTTGTGTGCTGTGCAGTGTCAGCTGTGTAAAAGTGCGTGTGGCCGCAGGCTGGAAATGCAGCAGCGACTCCTGCTCCCTTTGTGGGTGGTGGTCAATTGTGGGTGGTCTGCGCTTTCCCCTCTAGCTTTCCCCGGGTCCCTTCAGCTTGTGGTTTTGCCTTCCTGGTCAGACACGAGGGTGGCGAGTGCGGTGTTTCACATGAGGCTTGGGCCCGGAGGTGAGATGGGTGGGTGAGTAGCACAGCGGCCCACCCTAACTTTGGTCATTGCAACCCACTGCACATTGGTGAGGTCTGAGCGACTTGGGGCCTGAGGACTGGGCAGGTCCTGCGAAGGCTCGGTGGGCCAGGGGAGCTTCCGGGGCAGGTGCCGGCAGCCTCCTTCCTTCCCGCTTGCCTTGGTCTCTTGCCAGACAACCGACGCCCCCTTCCCCATGCCTGCCAGTGGGCACAGCTTGTAAAGATCGCATTCCAGGCGCAGCCATCGAAGTAAAAAACCATCCTCTTGAGAAACAATCCGTTTTCCCTTGAGCCACTGCAGCCTGCATCCCGGAAGGTCAAGAGCCATGAATCAACTTGTGTTTTTTCTCTGTGTTTCAGCTGCAGCCTCTCCTTGTTTATTTATTTATTTTGCAAAGCCGAGGCCAGATCTAGGAGGTCGCGGCCGTGAGAAGTGGGAAGGCGCAGGGGACATTACGGCAGTGCTCTCGGTTTCCTCTTTGAGTGCTCAGAGTTGCTTTTACATCTGTGAATGTACACAAGCTATGACTTTCCTGAGGTTCAGTGTCAGGAAGCAGATTGCGGGTCTGCGGTTGGTGACAGCCAGGCACGTGAAAGGATCATGTGTCTTCGTGTGCTAGGATTCTCCCTGTCCACGTCAGAGATTCTATCTGCAGTAGGAACCCTTCCCCAGGTATTAAGCTCCGCTTCCGGGAGTAGGTCCAGCCCCCTTCCCATGTCTGATTCATAAAGCTGTATTGTAAAGAACTAGTGCGTGGTGTCCCAGAAAAGGGTCCTTTCCCAGCGTGGTGCTCATGCTGGTTGGAAGGTGGCAGAAAGAGTATGCCCCCACGTGGCCAGAGAGGGAACTGCATCTGTGAGCACCCGGAAAAGAAAAAGTGACTAAGGGAGAACTCTCTTCTCTCTCTCTCTCTCTCTCTCTCTCTCTCTCTCTCTCAAATAATTGGCTCAGAACTAAATAAAAAGTACTCGAGGGCCATTACAAATCAGATTCACAGAGACTAAGGAATTTAGAAAATGTTTTTGTAAATGGAAGCAGAAAAATATAGGATGGCCACACACACTGTGCTTTCTCCGAGCCAGGTCAGTGGTGCCGTGCCAAGCTCTTCCATGTTTTTCGGCTCTCACAACAACCTTATGAGTAGATGTGATTGCTTAAGCCCGTTAGACACCAAGGAAACTGAGGCACAGAGCTCGTGTTTGTCTAGGGCTAAGGATGGACCAGGGAGGTGGTCCCAGCGTGGCCCTTCGTGGCCACAGCACCTCAGTGGCTGCTGAAACGCCGAACAGCAGTGTGCCTGAGCAGAGCGAGGGAGGGGACAGATGAAAGCCATTGTGTCAGCGATGTGGCAAGGGGCTGGCTCTTCTTGTCCTGGAAAATGCTCTTTGATGTAGAAGGAAAAAGTGGGAGTGTTGTGAGTAGGCGTAAAGATACCAGGCTTTAGTTTGGGGTGCCTCTGAGCTGGGGGATCTCTGCCAGTTCCAGGGGAGGGTCCCTGGTTCTGTCTTGAGGTGCCCATGTGGCTACTAAGGCCTCTGCAGACCTTTTTCTCCTGGTGCCCGGGTGAGTGCCAAGCAGTGGCGTGTTGCTATTTCATGCTCAATTTCTCCATTCATTATATAAAGAAAGTTACTCCAGCCCGTGTAAGATGGAAGAACCCAAATCGTGTTCTTGGCAAGTGTTGTCACGCTCGTGTGGACGCGTGAGCACCCCCTCTCTTCCCACTCCTCCTTAGGCTGATTCCCTGGGAGGCAGAAAGGAAGTATAAATACGAGCCAGTGGACTCCCTTCCTCTCCCTCGCGCCTGGCTGCTGGTGCCCTTGTGCCTGTATAACACATGGTACATGTGCACTGGGCGGCTCTTCACTGCACGGCTTGCAACAGGGGTTCAGGAAGAAAGTGCTTTTCCAAGGATTTGCGTCGTCTGCACTTGGTGGATGCAGATCTGTCCAACCAGATCATCTGCAGTGACATTTGGGACGCTGTTCCAGCTCTCTTGAGGCTGCTGATCTGTTAATTAGCATCGCTGTCATCATCGGAAGCTCCAGATTCCATCATGGGGCCCGTTCTCATTCTCCCAGAGGTCGTGGACCATCTGTGTCCGCCTGCACTGGGTCCCTGGACCATGGAAGCGAAGGTCATCACTGCACTAGCCTCCCAAGATGCTCCTTGAATCCCTGGGAATCAAAACTTGTATCAACGCCATCTGCATATCTTGTGCCACAGAGAGAGCGTGACACACTTGTACTTTCAGAAACAAGTGCTGGTCCAGGGGGCACTTAGAGGAGTAGAGGAGGGAAGCGCAGGGCTGGCTGCATTTGCAGGGCGGGGTCTTCCCCATGCAGCAGGGTTTGCTCAGAGCCCTACGCTTTTACATGTGTGGTGTGGTCTTGGTGCTGTCGTCTGGTGTGCCAGGACAAGAATCTTGTCCCCGTTCTGAGGCAGTGGGTGCTGGAAGCAGCCATGTCGGCTGAGGTTGCCTGTTGGTGCCGCAGGAGGATCAAGCTGGGGACATCTCTCTGTCCCACAGTGGTCCTCACCCGCCTCTGTGCACGTGGCAGTGCAGAGTCTCTCCAGAAAGGATCATGCCTGAGCTCCCACAGTGGCCTCTTCCTGCCTGGATTCTTAGATGCTTTATTCTAAATTAAAAGAAAATTTTTTTTCTTTGTGTAACAGGCCGTTTTTTTTTTTTTTTTTTTCCTGAATGGCGAAAGGTCTTTTGTTTTTACTTTCCTGAAAGAATTATAACTGAGCTGGGGATTATGAATGCTTTCTACTTAGAGGTGCTTTCAATCAAAAAGCAGTCAGTTAAGAACATGTCAGGTCCATGCGTTGATGTCAGAGGTTTCTGTGAGCAGGGGTGAGTGTAGACATATTCTCCCAAGCCCCCTCCCCACCCCAGCTGTCTCATGTAGCGACCAGCTTACCCTTTTTGATGAAAAAATGAGCAGATTCAGCCCCTGTCCCTTGTCACCCGGGTCAACTTCTGAGCCAGGTTCAAGAGAGCGGCCTCTGGAGGTGACGTGCCTGGGCTGACCTCGGGATCCACTGTGCACTGGCCGTGTGGCCTGGGGCAGGAAGCTGCATCTGTGTTCCATTTCCTCTTTTGTTAAAGGAGGCTAATCTTTACTTCCTAGATCAAGTGTCAGGGCTGAGGCTGGGTAAGGGTAAGGTCCTAAGTCACCTGCCCGCCAGCCTCCAGATGTTGCCAGTTCCGAGTCTGACAGTGGCTGGGACCTGCATGCCCTTCCCGCGCTCATTTGCTAAACCCTATTTCAAAAGTGCCGAAGCCTTTCCTATTTCAGGAACTCTCACGTGGTCCCTGTCACTTGGCCCGGGCAGAGTGGACCCTCCCTGCTGTCCCCTGCCCAGGCACTGGCATTTCCACACACTTCCAGCACGTTCCCAGGGAGGTGGGGGAGCCCCGTCCTGTGCCCTCTTTCTGGAACTACTTGGACGAACCTCCCTTGCCGGGGGCTCGTTAGCCGCTGTTGGCAAACTGCGGTTTCCGTTACGCTCACAGGTGCATCCGGCACTGACACCTGCCACTGGCTGCTGGGGAAAGCATGGATGTTCATTTTCACACCTCGTGGGGATAATAACACCCCTTAGCTTACCACAGGGTGCACACCTGTCACCCCAGACTCTGGGAGGCCGAGGCAGGAGGATCACAAGCTGGAACCCAGGCCTGGCAACTTAGGGACATAATGAGACCGTCGCTGTCTCAAGATCCAACCTGACAGCAGGCTGGGGATGCAGTTCAGGGTGCAGGCCGTGGGCTTGTCCTCAGGACCTCATTCTCTGCCCCCGGCTGCCCGCCTGCTGGACGCACAGAGTCCCCGAGCTGTGGGGCACCATCACACTGAAAGTCCTCATAAGCTCCGGGAGGGGAGCAGCGGGCCAGGGCTGGGCGCGGAGAGGGAACTCAGCAAACCCGCAGCAGCGCACCGTGGCCAAGCCCGGCTTGGGTCGCGGTGGCACTCGAAACTCCTCTACTTGTGTCCCCAGCACCCCACGCAGACATCCCTCAGGAGCGGCCTAGATGTGATTTAGGAAACAGACTGCGCACGCGGCTGCGGCGTGCCGTCTCGTGTCCTCGTCCGCCTGCTCTGGCAGCTTGGCGCTGCGTGGCTCCGGCTCTGCCCCAGAGTGGACATGACCCTAACAGGGAGGCGGTTGGAGTCAGGATCAGGGCAGCCACAGCAGGCAGCCGGAGACACTCACAGGAGAGGCCCGGAGCGACTCCAGATGCGCAGGAGCGGTGGGTGGGCGTGGGCACGGCGAGGGGCGGGTCTCACGTCTTGCTGTAATCATTTTCTGACTTTTAAAATTATTTACACATCACCTCCCTTCTTTGGTTTCTCCCACTTCCCCAGACCTCCCTACCACATCTCTCTTTCTCTCTCTCCAAAGTCTGTCTTCTTACTGTTTTCCATCTCTTTTACGTTTTTTATGGCTTGGTTTTAGAGAGACCAGGAGGCATTTGGCCTTCTGCGCCTGATTCATTTCGCTAAGCATAATGGCCTCCAGGTACATCCATTTTCCTACCAGCGATTCAAATCTACCTATCATCCTGACTGAGTAGTACTCCGTCGTGTGTATGTATACCACATCTTTTTTATCCTTCATCTGTTGTTTTACATGTCTTTCTTCCAACGTTTGCCTCTTACGAGTAGCGCTGCCGTGAATGGGCAAGCATGCATCACCCTCCTCCCTCCCTCCCTCCCTTCCTTTCTTTCTCCTTCCTTCCATCCTTGTTTCCTCCTTCCTTTTTCCTTTATCCCTTACTTCTTACCTTCTTTCCCTCCTTTCCTCTCTCCCCCCTCCTCTCTTTCTGGCCCTGGGTGGACCCCAGGGCCTTGCACATGCCACATGTTGCTCCAGCACTGAGCTCCACGCCCAGCCAAGGCCCTATTTTTCCCACAGAGAGCTGTTTGCTGAGTGACTGTACAAGTGACTAGATTAGGAATCCTCCATCCGTAGGAGCTTGCAATGTTCCCGCTTTCAGCGCTTCCGCTCGTGACCACTCACCCGGGTGTCAGCATGCCCATTTCCAACCCACTCTCCCTCTTCTCTCTCTCTCTGCTCAGACAAGAGTGAGAATGGTGAGGCGTACCAGAGGAAGAAGGCGGTGGCCACCGGCCCCCCAGAGGTCGCTGCGCCCCCAGCGTCTTCCCGGGAGAATGCGGTGCAGCCCGGCAGCGGCAGCTGGCGGAGGATCATGCTGCTCATCCTGGCCATCACCATCCACAACGTCCCAGGTGAGACTCGGCCCTTGCGCCGGCCAGGCAGGTGTCTGGCTGGGGAACGGGCAGGTCCGGCCCTTGATGGGGACGCGGGGCTGGGAGCAAAGCCCTTTCGTGACTTAGACTGATTGTCACGAGTGACAGCTTTCCACACCCACTTCTTTTAAACACTCACTTCTGTTCCTACCTGCAAGTTCTTTTCTTTACATATTTGCTACCAAATTCTGCTGGCATAATTTTGTAACTATTACATACTTGCCTTTTATAAATATATCTTTGGTTCTGCCTAAAGCGAGCATGTCTAACCTGTGACCTCTTATTTTTGTTTCTAATTTTTTAATATAACAAAAAATTAATAAGGGGATTTTAGTATATTAAGTAAGTATCTTATATATTTTTTATACGACCCAAGACAATTCCTTTTCATTCACACAAACCAGGGCAGCAAATCAGTGGCCTCAGGTTAGACACCCCCATCCCTAGTGCTTTTTAAAGACACTGAGTTCAGTATAGCTTGACACCAGCCTCAGCTGCTGTCTTCACAGCGTGTCCTTCCTGCTCCCATCCCGTGTAGCATTGTGGGTTAATTTCGCTTATGTCAATTGAGGGAAAATGACTTGATGTTTTATCTTGAAAAATCGCGTACTTTTAGGGCTGTGAGAATCCATTTTTAAACATAAAAAATATCAAATCATGAAGGGATTGGGAAACGAAGCAAGGGGCGGGGCCCGAGCTCTTTGGGTCCCATTTTGGAATTCTGGCTCACTCCGTACTTGTTTTATCTTGGAAAATATCTGCAACTCCTCAAACCTCATTTTTCTCATCAATGAAATGGGGGTCAGGGGTTGTTTTGGGAATTAAATGAGGGTCTGAATGTACCTGCAGTTTTTGGTACAGTGCTTGGCTCTCTGAGCTCTTGGCAGATAGGGCCCAGTGTTGGTATGGATGACTCCCCAGCCTGCCCTGCTAGCTGGGACCTCGTCTGGCTTCCGTTCCAAAGAGCTCTGATCCATCTCCTGAGCGATCACCTTCCCCCGGGAGCGGTCCCCTGGGGTTTGCTTTCCGAATCCTTGCAGAGTTCACAGGTCATCCTATTACAGGAGAGACACATGGGCAGACCAAGCTGTCCAGTCACCACATTTTTTTAGATGTCATTCCACCTGCTCTGGCTTTGGTGGTACAGAGGCAGAGGGCGTGGCCAAGCCGAGTTTATTATTTTGCCTACTGTTGAGATCTAGATCTAAAATGTCCTGGTGGGGCTTTGGGTGAATGGCACTGGCCTCGTCACTGGACTCACCCCCCGGGGTTCCTAGTGGACCTGCTGTTAGGAAGGAGGCCCGGACCAGGAGGCAAGCCACTGGGGCCAATGCGGCCCCGGCCCCTTCCTGTCTCCCTGGCTCTCTGCTTCCTCTGTGTTTCTGGCTACCACGAGGTGACCAGCTGCCTTCCGCCGTGTCCTCCTGCCACCATGCTTCTGCCTTGAAGCTGGCTGACCATAACTGACACCTCTAAAACTGTGATTCAGAATAAATTCTTCCTCTTCTGTGTATGTCAGACATATTGGCCGAATGATGGAAAACAAGCACACTTGTATAATGAAGATAATTTTTGTCATCTTCAAAGGCTAAAATTGTAATAAACAGAATGTCCCAAAGGTTACCATATGTATAAAGATATTTATAAAATATGGTATGGCATTGACATTTCTTTGCTCAGGATTAATTTGTCATAGTATTTGAAGTAAAATTGGTGCTGTGAAAAAAAATTGTGTGAGGGCTAAATTCATAGCACAGAATGCCCCACAGTCATCATACACAGGACATTAACAGACTTTGGGACACCTGTATTGCCCCAAACACAGAGTGTCCATCCGCCTTTTAGGCCCAGCCATGTCTCAGGATAAGAAAGCATGCTTTCTATTTGAAATCTGGTCTTACTACTTCCTATCCTGTGATCATAGCCAGGCTGGTTTTTCCTGAATTTTCATCTGCTTCTGTTTTCCTCATGGCCCCTTCCTTGGGTCATGACTAAACTTCTTTGGTCATTTTCCTAGAGATTCCCACTCGGTGTGTTTTGAGGTGAAGGCTCATGTGATGGGCACCCAGGGTTCGGGGACCAGAGTGGCTTTTCCCTAGTGAGAAAGTTGCTCGCCCTCACCAGCTGTGTCCTGAGGAATTCATTGGAAGATGGTGGCTCTCAGTCCCTTCCAGCCTGGGAGAGGCCAACTCCTGGGGAAGAGGGATGGCTGAGGACAGCATTTCAACCATGATAGTAGTTGTGCTTCTGCCGCTCAGGAAAACTCTTTAACCCAGGATAAAGAGCTGTCCAGGGGGCTTGGAACAGACAAGAGGATGAGTTGGTTTAAGTATGCTCTGCTAACACGGTTTCCCTAAGAACACACAGTGTCCTGAGTTCCAGACTTCACATCAATAGCAGCAGACTCCGAGTACTGCCTTCCCCTGGCAGACCCTCTCCTGCACCATGTCCCCTGCCCTGCCCTCATGTGTCCGAGGGACACTTGCATCCTAGCTGACCAGAGAGGTGGGGACAGCTCAAGTCAAATCTGGAAAGTGCCTCTTGGCTCTGGGAGAGCTTGGAAGAGGCCAGAATCAAAACAGTGTTGGGGAGAAGTGGGAATAAAAGAAAAGCCCCCTCCTGAGTCAGCCTGGGTTCAAGCCCCGCCCCTTCCCCTGACAGGAGAGCCTTCTCTGGTCACGGAGTTTCCAAAATAAATTCAATCTTGGTCTCTTGTGATGACTGCAGAAGTATGAATGCCTCTTGAGATGGGGTAGTCATGGCCGCTGGTTCAGTACCCTGGAGAGAGGCCGGCTGGCCCGATTGGAAAGTTGGACGCGAAATTGCTTTCTCAGTCTGACTTTTTATGATTACATTTTAATCTTCTGTTCTGAGTCCTTGGGTTTCATCAGGACTGAAGCAGATCAAGATTCATAGTATCCTCCTAGTGATATTATAGCACAAGGAGATGTCGCTAAAGGTGGCTAGAACTTGTAAAAAAGAAAAGCGAAGCTCCGCAGAGCAGGGGATGTGAAGGAGTCAGGGAGGAGCTGCCATTTCAGATAGCGGTGACTGGCCGTTACTCAGATGTCTTTGTGTTTGAGTCAGTCATGCAGATCCTGGGAAAGACTGAGTGTTGCAGGCAGAGGGATGCACTCATGCAAAGGCCCTGAGGCAGGAAGGAGCACTTCTGTCACCACTGAGTAGTGGCCAGGAGTCCAGTGTGGCGCCCCCACCTGCAGGAGGAACTCACATCAAAGGCAGTGGGGTCAGCTGCGCCCTACCTGGTGCTGGGAGGCCTTGTAAGCACTCTCCCTTGCACTCTGGGTAATGAGCCACCACAGGGCTCTGAACAGAGGAGCCTGGCTCGGCTTAGCTTTCGAGGGCTTTCACCAGGGGCCGAGCGGAGCCTGATGTAGGCAGGGTGAGGATGGAGGCAGGGGAGGCACGTGTGGAAGCTGCTGCAGAATCTGGGTCACAGGCATGGCAGCCCTGACCAGGATGAAAATCGCCTGACTGAGGCAGTGAGAAGCAGGTGCTCTGGGTCTCCATCAAGGGTGGGCCCCTGGAATCTGCCACTGGACCAAACGCAGGGCATGGGAGACAGAGACGGACCCAGGGTGTCAGGGCCGGCTGCTGCAAGGGGAGGCTTGCCATCAGCTGGGCCGGGCGAGCCAGAGGGAAGGTTTTAGGGAAGTAGCAGGAATTTCATTTTGGACCGGGAGTGTGGGTGCTGCTTGGCTTTACTGTGGAAATACACACTAGACATCCGGATGCCTGGGTCTGATGGTGAGGAGTGACGCTGGCTCGGGCTCCATACTTGGCAGCAGTTGGCACATGAGTGTGCTTCAGCTCACGGCCCTGGATGAAGCCAGTGGGGGCCTAAAGACGCAGGAGTGACTGTGCGGACCCCTGTGGCTCCGGTTCCCACTTCATCTCCAGAGAAGGGACCTCACCTGCTGTCACCGGAAGCAGCGTCACAGCCTTTGATGGCAACCCTTTCAGGAGCCCGCCTACAGCCTGCTTGTCTTTGAAAAGTCTTTCTCCTCTTTAACATAATCCTTTCTAGTTTATTAAAAATTTCACTTGGGCTCTGACATTCCCCACGACTCTGGGTTTTAAGGGAGACTTACTGTGACTAAATGGTAATTGATGTTTTAGATTTTTTTCTTTTGGTCTTTGCTGGTTCATTTTTTTCTTATGTTCTGCAGATGACATTTTGTTAAAAAAATGTATCTTTTTCAAAGTGAAAGAAGAAAGGAAGGCTTGTTAATGAGTGTCCTGGCTTCTGGGTGTGTGTGGGCTGTGAGGACACAGCCAGGGCATTTGCACGGACCCAGGCACAGGTCTGTGACGTGGCTGCGCACGACCAGTGCATGCAGGAATGAAGGTCCATGGCTCCCTGCCTCCTCTGGAGCCCCGCAGAGCTAGGGGCCCCCACAAAGACAGCATCACACATACATCTTCCTCCCGTAAGGCCGTCATAACAAAATACCAGAGGCTGGGTGATATCCAAGTACCAATCACAGAAAGTTGTTTCAGTCTGGAGTTAGAAGTCCAAGAACGGGTGCCTGGGCAGGCTAGGGTGAGCTTCCTCTTCTGGGGTGCAAATGTTACTTCTTACAATGTTCTTGTGTGGCAGGACAGGGCAGGAGGGCTCTCCGGGTTCTCTTTTATAAAGGTGCTCATCCCGTTCCTGTGGGCTGCATCCCTGTGACCCAGTTACCTCCCACGGCTCCTCTCAGACCAAGCATGGAGCGATTGTGGGAGGAACAATGTAAGGTAGTACTTGATAAATTTCATTCATTTATTTGTTCATTCATTCATTCATTCATTCGTTGTGTCGGGAGTAGAACCTAGCCCCTGAATTTCATTCATTTTCCAAGGTACCTCATGCCCCGCTTTGTGCCACCTCGCTGTGCCCTGTCATGACAGCCTGAGCTGTGAATTGTGATGATCTAAGTGTTTTCGCTTCTCCCTAGAAGATGGTCCCCCTTGTGAGAAGGTCAGTGCCACGTTATGCCTTGGTTCCGAGATCGCAGCACGGCTTTGCTGTGCTGGATACATATTGCATGCCGGGCCCAGGTCTTCCGTTCCCACCCTGGGTTCTGGGAGGAGAGAGGCCGTTCAAAAGTGAGCTGCCCAGTTCCCTTCATGTGTCAGCTGACAGGTGTTCCGTGAGTGGGCATCTGAGGCACGTGAGTCCTGGGCAGGGTTTGAGGTGATTTCTGAAGGTCCACAGAGGATGAGGCTGGATGGGTCACATGCTTTCATTTTCCTCTGCTGGGAGTCAAGAGCCAAGTTCATTCGGCTGGCTGTCGGTGTGACACCGAGAGACCCGGGGCCTTGTTTGTATCTCCAGAATAGCCCAGCAGTTGGTCTTAATTATTCAGCTTGTCATTCTCGATGGCTCCCAATAACAACTTTACAGTAGTACAAGCTCCACAGTTTAGTCAGAAGGGATTTTTGTTTCAGGGAGCTAAGATGCAAATTCAGACGCTAAAATATTAACAAAGCCTGGTCATTCCTTAACAATGGAGTGATTGGTTTTTTATCTTTTTCACATTTTGGAGAGACTTGTAACTAAACTTTTCTGTAGTAAATACTCACTGTGCTTGGTCAGATAAAAATGTTTTTGTGAGGGGGATCTCTAGCACCTCAGTACACCCTGGCCCCCACCCCAACCCCCAAAGTACAGAAGTGAGTTATTCCTTTGTGCTAGAGATGTCATGTTGGCGTCATAGCTAGAGAGATTAGAGACAGATCCAAGGTCTGTATTAGTCTGCTACAGCTGCTGTAACACAAATAGTAGCTTCAAATAACCCAAATGTATTCTACTGTTCTGGAGGCAAGAAGACTGAAATCCCAGTCACTGGGCCACCATGAACTGTGCTTAAGCCACAGGCTCCAGGGGAGGGTGTGTTCACTGTCCCTCAGCTCCTGGAGGTGCTGGCATCGCTTGGCTCGTGGCCACGTCACTCCAGTTTGTTGCATTGTTTTCCTTCTGTGTCTGTTCTCCTTCTTGGCTTTGTCCTCATAAGGATTCTCGTGACTGCATTCAGGCCCACCTAGCTATCCTTAGGTAGTCCTGTTGGCAGAGTCTGTCATGAAGGGTGACCCTGGTGGCATGAG
>PVKB01005033.1:0-113794 GCA_004027205.1 Ctenodactylus gundi | reverse complement strand
CTAGAGATCTCTAGACCCTGGATAGCAACCTACATATAAAAGAAATGGGTTATGGGAGCAAAATGAATTCTAGGCCCATTACAATAGATTTGATTCTGGAAACAAAAGAAACAAAAAAATAAAATAAGTAGACAAACTGTTATGTTAGACCAGAACTGCAGCTCCATCCTTAATTTACAGGGAAGAACTTTAGCAAAGTGTCCACAGTCAGGATCCTACCACTGGCGTAACTGCAGAGTGTGTTTGTCTCTCAAGGCAGTTCTAGGTCTCACTGCTTTCAGCTTTAATTTGCCTTCAACTTTAATTTGCTTTCAACCAACCTGCCAACCAACTTTTAAGGCAGTTCTTATTTTGTAGATTCTTCATTGTACTTCTGAGAAATAGGAAGTACTGAGGCTGTGGGAAACCAACTATCACCAGTGTCCAAAAATATACTTTCAGTGGCCAATCCTCATATGCCACATTCTTTCTTTTTTTAGAAATAAAGTCTTTCTAATAGTATAAGAAAAGTTTTTTGCCTTCCAGGAATAAGCTCTCATCAGAAGCCATATGAAACTCTAGCTATTATTTTTTAATTAATATATTTGCTTTGAGTTTGTGTTTTCTTAGGATTCAGCAAAAACTCTTGCTACACATAAATATTCTACATAGAGAACAAAGTTCTTTTTTTAAAATAACAAGGTCAAAACAATTTCATCTGTAAAACCTTTATTGACTTTTTCTTACCCGGGACCTTTCCAGTCAGTCAAATATGCAATGCTTGAATGCTCTCAAGGCTAAGAAGATACACATATTTGTCAAAGCAGATACATGAGGGTAATTTTTGTAATATGGGCCATTTTAAGAAAACAAAAGTTGTTAAGTGATGTCTTAGAGGATAATGTTATCTGTCACTTTACATTTATATAAGTAGATAGATAACATAGACTGAATTGTTATTGGATGGTGCTCACTCACTTCTATTGCGGTAAATATACTTCCAGATCTAGTGATAAGGGGTGAGATAGGCAGAAGTCAAAGGGTGTGATTTCTGAGTCTAAAGCTGAAGAGGCATTTCGGTTTACAGCTCTGCCTTTTGTCTCGGGAAGCTACCAGACAATGGAGAAAGGGCCATGGACACATTCCATGGACTGAAATACAGAGCAGACCTGGACACGTGCCATGATCTAAAACTTAAGACCTTACAGTTAGTCATCATCAATTAAAACTCAGGTGAATCCCAACCTGCTCTATTTGAAAAGGGGAAAAAATTGTGTTATTTTCTGCCTCTGATTTTATGAAGAGTTGAACATCTTTATTGTGGCAATAGCTTATTGTATTAGTTTGGGTGATACAAAGAGCAGAATTGGCAAAAATTATAAGAAAAAAAGAATCTATTGGAAAGATTACAAGTCTGAAGACAGAGATAGTCCAACATGGCGACCTGCACGTATAAGAGCTGGAGTGTCTGATGGCTGCTCAGCCACAAGGTGGAACACCCACCAGGGACTGCAGGACAGCTGGTGAGAGTCTGCTGTGGATGTTGGTTTTTCCAAGAACCATGGGGAAAACTTGAGCCTGATGATCAGTGAAGGGTAGAAAAGCACAAATCAAGACTTGGGCAAATCTTTGATAAAGATCTGGGGTGTACAGCAAGCAAGTCCGTGTCCATCGGCAATGGTGAAGGCGAGAGCTTTCTCAGAAGAAAAAGCTGTAACAATCTTTCTTCTTCCTTCCTTTTATATACAGCTCAAGCTCCCAGTTGGGCCTTCCCCATCCGGGGTGGGTGTTCTTTCCTCATTTGCTGATCCACAAATCACTCACCTATACTTATAAGCTCTAGTGTGGGTGTGTTTCTTAATCATCTCAAGTTGACATAATCACTTCAGTGGTCACACTTACTGATACACACACATCTCTTCATTTAATTGATGAAATTAATGAAGTAAGTCTTTATTATCTAAATAACTGAAGTTATAATGTTTTAGTTTCATGGATATCATACTGATAATTGGTAATTATTCTAAGAAATGTGATTGCTTATATCGAAAAAGAGAATATTTTGTCAGAGAAAAGTATTGAGGAAGAAATGAAATTCCAGAATCAGAAGAAAGGGCAGGTAGAAAATGGGATAGAAAATATTGAACATTCTCTATAGAAAATAACTAATCATCTTTTGCAGCTAAGGTATAAAGACTAATGCCTCATAAGCCAAAATTCACTCAACTATTAGGTTTCCAAATTGTTCTATTCATCTGAAAATCAAAGACTTTGAGAACTAGAAAAGACCTTGAAAATCATTTTAGACCAATTCTTTATTTATATGTGCACAAAATACTAAGTTCAAGGTAGACATTATGTATCAATATATACATACTAATAAAATAGGAAAAATAAAATATAGAAGAAAAAACAAAGGATATGAATCAGATCATACCCATGATTTGAAATGAGAAAAAATACATTTCAACTAATGAGATAAAGTAAGTTTCAGCTAATAAATAGATTTAAAAATAGATCTCCTGATTAAAAATGTAATTATATTTCTATCATATTGTACCATGACCTTACTTATTAATTTCTATGGTGGTATGCTTTTGTGGGCTATTTTAGATTTTTCACACATTTTATTGATATGTATATGTGCAAAATTCAAGGTTTACAATGGAGTTGAGCATTTTGTGCATATTCGTATCTTGTCAAGGTGAAAAGGGCTTTCCCACTCTCCTTTTGTCCCTCCCTCTACCCACCCCTCCCTCCCTCCTCCCCCACCCTACTCCCCTCTTTCATTTTGTCTTTCATCTTAAGTTCCATAGGTGTTGTATTTTAGATTTTTATTTAAATGGAAATATTCTTTGGTATAATTATTCTATTGTAAAATTAAAGTAGCTGCGAGATCAGTTTTGTATGATTTTACATATGAATCACACATGTTATAATAATTCACATACCATCAGTGGTCTTTGGCTATCACCACCACTGAAGATCAACTGGAGTATTTTCATAATACTGGTGTCCATGTCTAGTTCCATGACTTAAGATTTTAATTTAAATGTACTGAGAATTGGGATTATTAAAAACTTCCGTGAAGAATGAAAATGTTTTCCTTTTAGCTCTTATTCTTATTGAATATAAGTATTTTATATATTATTTTATTGAATATAAGAAATTTTATAATGCAATAAAATTTACCATATCTCATGTTAGGATATGTGGTGCATTAGTTTTAACCAAACATTATTGATTTAGAGTGAGAGACCTACTTTTAATTTGATGCAAAACTGTAGTAAATGTGGATCTCATCAGCCCAAAATTACCTTTGCATTTTAAATTTCTTTTTTGTTAAACTGTATATTTCAAATAAAACACAAACTTGGTATAGAGATAGAAAGAAAATAGAAACAATTAATAGGCTATATTAGTAAATAAATATTCAATACTATCCTAAGAACTAAGTTCCATCCACCTTGATTTTGACCACAAGTTTGATTTCTGAAGTACCATTCATTCTTAAAATAGTAGACAAGTTCAAAACTCCTTTTGAAGAATATTTGAAAGAAAACAGAGAAGAGTTTGAAGAAAAAGAAGTGTTTTAAAGTTTGAACTTTCTTGGTATTTTTCTGGATGTCCAATAGTTGATTTATCTGGAGTTTGAATTAACCTCAAAGTAACTGATACTGTGATAGATCTAATTTCACAATATGATGTTGGGGAAAAAAAACTCATGGAAGCTGTTTCTTAATTGTTTCCCTGAGGTACAGACAAAGGAACTCATGATGAGGAAGTAAGTGGGAACTGAACGTGGTAACACAAGAGTTCTGGGTGAAGAGAAGTGAAGAGATCTTCCACACCTTCAAAGAGAAGCAGGAGCCTGCAGGCTCCCAGTCACCACAGTGCTTTGAAGTTCTTGTGACATGGTGGCTTCTTAGTCACTTCTACAACTTTGCCATCGATCTCTTTTATTTACTCCTTTTATTAGAGAAGTTATTTCTTCCTTTAGGATTAAGTCGGTTCTCTCCAACTTTTGATATGTATCCACTAGACCTTGTATTTTTGAAGACTTTTTTTTCTGAAGGTGGCATCTTTCAAAGATGATTGAATATCCAAATATTCCTTTGAACAGAGTTAAGCATGACAAAAATTGGGGGCTTAATTGGAATCAGTGGAGCCAATATGTGTGCAAACTGCATTTTCTTTTCAAAAAGTCCACTTCCGATTTAATGTGTAGGTGTGAACAAACATACAAAACTCACCAAATAGCCAGTAAGAGCCCTATCTCTGACCCTTTTTGGAGGTTATTGAACGTAAACCTGGATCTTATGTCTACCACAACTTCCCGTAAATCGCCCTAAATCCAGTGAAATCCAAGCTTCATAGCAGTTCACTCACCTCCACAACACTGATGTCCCCTACAGAGTTCTGCTGCATGGCCATAGCTACAACACCCTCCAATACAGTGCTGGGAACCCCGCAGTACCCTGCCTGGAACCTCTCCAGCCTCCACTCCCTCTTGCAACCTAAACAGACTATCAACGCAATTGGTCCAAGTCGAGAACGGATAGTTAAAGTGCTTTTGCATTATTAGCTTCTCTTCTCTCACTTTTTAGGTTTCTTTAAAAACAATTTTATAGACCAATATACACTTTGTGAAATTCACACATCTTCAAGGTACAATTTGACAGGTAACAATAGTGAAATCAGTACCTCAGTCTAGGTTAGAACATGTTTATGACTCTAGAAATTTCCCTTGTGCCTCAGTCCTCCACCCCAGGCCACAGCCATCCTGAATGCAATCATATACATTACTTTTGATTGTTCTTGGACTTTCTACAAATGAAGTCACACAGAAGAAGATGTCTTCTGCCTGACTCCTTTCACTCTGTACTATGTATTTGTACATCCGTGTGAGTAAGTGGATGGTAGTTCACTGTATTTTAAATTTCCTATTATACCATTGTATGAATATTTCATGATTTATTCATTTTCCTATTGTGATGTTTTAATTTTTCATCTGATATAGAAACTTAGAAATGAAGATGTTGACATAAGAAACTAAAAAGCAGGTTTTTAGCATAATTGTATCATCTTATATTTCTATATATAATGTAGCAAATGGATTCCATTTTTTCTATATCCTTACCAATCTTCGTTTTTCCCAGTCTCTATTTTTTCAAGGTTATTTCTCCCATTTTTATTAATGTATATGTGACACATGATGGTTACAATGCACATATATATCACATCAACATTATAATCCTTCCCCTCCCCATTTTTTGGCCCTCCTGCACACTCCTCATCCCCCTAACTCCCACTATCACATCCATTCGGTTTTGAAGAGTGCCTGTAATCTGGGTTTCCCATATCAGAGAAACCATGCAATATTTAACATATTTAATCTTCCGCATCTGACACACTTAACCACTCAAATCACCACTCTTTAGCTCAGCTTCCCTACAGTGGGCTGCAGTGGCCATATCTTGATGCCTCTTCTCTGGGTCCAGAAGAGCCTTTTATTGGAAAAATTTGCCAAAAGTTCCTTGTTTTTCTATGTTACTATATCTTTGTTGAGATTCTTTAACATGGCCTTGCCCATGAGTCTACAGAAGAAAAGAACTATAACAATGGAATTCATAAGGCTAGAAAATGTGAGAAAGAAAAAGAAGTTAAATTTTGAATTTCTTAGCTGAGTACTGAAAGGTAAATGTTTATGCATTCAAAAGACATTCAGGTTATCATTACATCAATCGGTTTTCTTAAGCTAAACTTACATAAATGTCCAAATAAGCGAATTGCTACATTAAATGAGCTTGTCTATATCAAACTGGGACATTAAATGAACTAAAGTATGTGTCACAAAAGTATATTACACATAAAGGAATAGATATGAAGGCATACTTAATTATTTCAGAATTTTTAAAGAGTTCTTTCCCAATGAGAAGCAGGAAGAAACAAGTGAGATCATTATTACACATGTAGTTATAGAGCATGAAATTGAACAGTAGAATTCAAGAGTCACGAGTTAAACTAATAGCTAACTAAGTTCTTAGCCAATGGACTAAGGCTACATGATCTTTTATCGTTACCACTTAATAACAGCTTCAGGGAAAAGATCCATAAACCACTTATTTCCCTACTCTTAACTCTTTTAAAACTGGAAATATCCCAAATCAAAACCAATGCCTACTGTCACTCCAATGCCAGCTAAATATCTAGACACATCATACATATTAAAAAGTTTTACAGATTAAGATTCTGTACCAAAAGTTTCACAGATAAAGATTTTGTGTTGAATATAATTATTATATTTTGCAAATTGATACATTAATAAAAAATTTGGGGTGAAGATCCGCAGATTTCATGAGAAAGATAATACTATTTTAATGGGACACCACCAGATGACTGATGTCTATTTTTATTACACTTTCTTTTTTTGTTGTTGTTGTTTCCCCATTTTATTGATATGTATAAGCACAAAATTCAAGGTTTACAATGAAGTTGAGCATTTTGTGCACATACATATCTTGTCAAGGTGACAAGGACTTTCCCACTCTCCTTTTGCCCCTCCTCCTTCCCTCCCCTTCCTCCCTGCCTCCCCAACCTACCCCCTGTTTCACTTTGTTTTTCGTTTCAAGTTCCATAAGAGTTGTGATCTGGGTCTCTCATATCAGAGAGACCATTTGATGTTTCACCTTCTGCTTACACTTTCTTTTGTATGTTTCTTTTCCTCGGTTCTTTGGTGCTGCTTGTCCCTCTGTCCCTCTTTAACATTCCTTCAAGTATTTTCTGCAATGCCAGGATAGTGGTTGCAAATTACTTTAGGGATTATTGGACAGAAAAAATTTTTACTTCCCCTTCAATTTTCAGGAATGATTTTGCTGGATACAACAACTTGAGTTGACATCTGCTGTCTTTTAAAGCTTGAAAGATTCTGCTCCAGGTCTCCTGACCTTTAAAGCTTGCACTGAGGAATCTATGGTAATTCAAGTGGGTTTGCCTTGGTAAAATAATGTCTGTTTTTCTCTTGCAACTTTTAATATCCTCTCTTTATGCTGTATTCCTGAGGTTTTGGTTGTGATATATCATGATGAGTTTCAATGCTGGTTGAGGTTACTTGGTGTTTTATAAGCTTCTGATACCTAAAAATTAATTTCTTTTCCTAGATTTGGGAAAATTTCTTGCATGATTTCAGTAAATAAATTCTTCAGTACTGTCTTCTACTCTTTCTCCCTCACCCATAATTCTGAGACAAAACAGTAAGGATGTAGATCCTGTGTCATATGGAGCTTCATAAGCTAGCAGAGTATGCAATGCCCCCATCCAAGATTTCCACAGTCTGCAGATATAATTATGATTGTGGACCTATGGAGAGCGAGGGAGAGTGCTCTGGACTATCCAGGTTGATGCAATTCAGAAACTGGACCCATTAAAAGCAGAAAACTTTCCCCAGCTGATGGCAAAGGAAATGAGGTAGTAGGGTCTTTAGAGAGATGAAAAAGTCAGAGAAGAGACAACACGAACAGAAGTACTGGCAGGCTTGTCCTGAGGGAACAGACTCCAGGTCGACTGTAAAGAAAGAGACCTTATCAATACCACCTCCAGGAACTGAATTCTGCCAAGTGCCTGAGTGAGCCTAGAAAGAAATCCACCCCCAAAAGCCTCCAGGCAAGAGAGCAGGCTGGCCAGTCAGTGATTTTATCACTTTGTGATACCCAGAACATAGGAACCCATCAATTTCACCTGGACTTCTAGTGCACAGAACTGGAACTGACAGGTTGCAATTTTGTGTTGTTTTGATTCACTAAAGGTGTAGTAATTTTTTATGGTAGCAGAGAAAGCTAAAACAAGCATCAGTTGGATTGCTTGTTTCAATTTTGTTTGAGGCTTGGCTTTAGTTTTAAATGATTACAAAGTGACCTGCGTATAGTACAAATTCATGTAGCTGCGGGTTGGATTCTAAACGTGGCAGTAACAAAGGCGAGAATAGCATGGACACAAAAGCAGGCAAATCATTTTGCTCCACTGGGCGAATTTTAGCCTCTGTGTGGAACTGGCAGTTGTATAATCACTGCTCTTTCACCTACAGCTTATATGTGTGCTTGGCTTGACACCAGACCAATTTGTACAGGAATTTAAGACAAGGAAAATGATAATGCTAAGTAAATACTCAGTGGATATCATCGTGAAAGGATGAAGACACTCCTCACCCTGGTACTGATAGGAATTTCTGTGGGGTGTACGTGTCTGTCTCTTCCAATGAAATCAAATTGGCAAAAAGCAACATAGCTTCAGGCAAGAAGATGGTAAAATAATAATATCTGGAATACACACACACATGCATATCTATTATATACATACACATAATTATTATACATGCTATATATATATATATATATATATATATATATATATATATACACAAAATTAGATGTCAGCATTATTTTCTTCTCTCATACTTTAAAGATCATTTACCAAAGGAGAATTGAAAAGTTAAAAATAATTATTTACTGATACATTAAAACTGTGTGTTTCATAGCGAAAATAATACTGAAAGCCTACTTTTCAAGAGCTCTCCATTTATCAGTTGAAATAATTTTTCTCCCCAAAAAATCTTGAAATGTTGTCTTTTTTCTTTCTTCTCTTCAGTCTTTGGCCATATCTTTCCCTTTAGAAGACAAAATTTCTCCTGGTCCAAGCTCTCTGAGACTGGAGAACTACAGAGAATTGTTAAATGCACTTAAGAGTCAGAAATGTGTATTTCATTGAAGATTGACAAAGTGAGTTCCATATTCGAGTGCAGAAAGAGGAGGAGATTGTGAGAAGTAACGGCAGTGAGGTCGCCCACATCAGCAGCCAAGGGTGCCTTGGCCGCCAAACAGCGACAGGAGATAGTCTTACCATAAGAAAACAAGCTGGATGCCAGGACCAGATGGTGCTCAAGGTGCAAGGTCCAATAGTGAGATTCACCCAAGTAAACACCTTTTTAGCTCTACAAAGGTCACTGATAAAGAAGTTAACTGCAGACAATGGGGATATTTGGACAATGGGATAAAAGATTAATTTTTCAAGCTGCATTACCAGAATCCTCAAATTCTGAAGATTATGTTACGCTGAGAGTACCTGATTAAAATTTTTAAACAGCTTTAGAGACACATAATTTGCATGTTTTTCAATGAGTATCTGTTGAGTACCTACTATGTGCCAAGTCTTGATGTAGACACCAGGAATGCAGTAGTGAACAAATCAAATTCCATGCCTTTTCCAGCGTGCAAATACACTAATAAATATTTGAGATAATTTCGGTGGTGATACTGCCATGAAAATAATGTAGAAAAGTCCTGAATTAGAGAGTAACTGGAATGTGAGTAAGCCATTGTTGGATGAGTGATAAGGCACAGTCTTAGAGAAAGTGACACTTAACAGAAACTTGAGGGACAAAGGGGACGCATTCACACGGGTTTGGAGCAGAGCCTGCAGTGGAGAAATAAGGACAAGGACAGGAACAGAAGTCCTCAGGTTGGAATAAGCTTGGTGTTCACAAAGAATATTTGTACTCAGTGGAGGAGGTTGGGAGAGCATTGGAGTTTGCAATTTGAAGCCGAAAAAGAATGGAACAGAGTCATCTTGAACTTGAGGACCATGGTAAAGAGTTTTCACTTTATTCTAAATGTCACAGAGGGCCAGAAAGGACTATAATCTGACAAAGATCTTCTTAACTGCTATATACAGAGTAGATTGTAAGAAAATTGTAAAAAAAAAATGTTGTAGGTTAAATGTTATAATAATTCAAGAGATTATTGCATCTTGGACTAAGGTAATTCATGATCTAAAATAAATGTTATGTGCCACCCTGACTTATGGTAAAGTCCACACAGCTGCAAGTTGTCTAACCCTAAACTCCTCACTTCCTTGCCAGCATGCAGACGGTCTTCTAGCCAACAACCCCTGGAGTTGAAGTTACAGTTGGAGTTCCTACTTATCTTTGAGTTGCAAGGCTGTTGCTACTGTGGTTACTTTTCTGGATTAAGAGACACCCAGAGTGCTGGGAAAACGTTATTTTAGAATGTGTCTGTCTCATTTTGGGAGAGGTTTTTGAATCATTATACTGAGAAAAGAGTGGGCACCAAGCCCTAATAAAACAAAAACTGGAGGAAACTTGAATTCTTTCTTTCTCTCTTTGAGCTGAAATATCCACCTTCTTCTGACTGTAGATGTAGTTTCCTGGTTCTATAGTGTTGAGACTTAGGGACCTACACCAGTAAATGCATCGTTAGCCTTGAGCCTTGCGCTGGGGGTTGCACCATCAGCTGCACTGGTTCTCAGGCTTTCAGACTCAGGCTGAGCTCTACCTCTGGCTTTACTCATTCTTTACCTTATAGTGAAATTTCTTGGCCTCTATAATCATGTGAGCCCATTCCACAGATAGGCAGTTGGATGGCTAAACAGGTAGATAGATATATAGTGTTTTGGTTAGCATTCTTAGGCAGAATTAATAGAAATTATAAATAAAGACAATTTATTTGGAGGGCTTAGAAGTCCAAAAGAGAGAGTTCAAAATGGCGACTCGCATGTGCAAGAGATGGAGGGTCCAGTTGGCTGTTCACACAAGATGGAAACAGGACAGCCAGTGCCAGTTTGCTGGGGATTGTTCTTGTTCAAAAAGCAATGGCAAGAGGGCAGACTGGAGCCAATCTCTGATGCAATGGGTAATGAGTAGGCAGGAGTGAGTCCAGTCTGGAGACAATCATGGAGGCCAGAGCTTTCCCAGGAAAAGCTATAGCAGTCTTTCTTCTTCCTTCCTTTTTATTTAGTTCACGGTGCCAGTTGGGCCATCCATATCCTGGATGAGTGTTCTTTCCTCATTCTCTTCCTTAAGGTTGAAATCCATCCTGTATCAGCAAAGTGAAGATAAACCTAACAGTGATAGCATTGGGTATGCTGAGAAGTGCAGAAAGAAAATGTTAAGATTTATTTTGAAATTAAAGCTGACAAATGGATTTGGATTTGGATATGACTTAGATTTATTTATTTATTTATTTATTTATTTGCCTAAAAACCTGGATACAGAAGCTAAAGGTACAGATAAGCAGATTATAGCACTTGCCTAGTAAGCACAAGGCCCTAGGTTTGATTCTCCAATACCACACCTGTAATTCCAGCACCCAGGAGGCTGAGGCAGGAAAATTGTCATGAATTTGAGGCCAGTCTGAGCTACATAGTAAGTTCAGGACCAGCCTAGACTACAAAGTGAGACTTTGACTCAAAAAAATTAAAATAAAAAAATTAAAAGCTGGATGCATAGTATAACTCTTAATTGAACTGAATAGAGACCATGAAAGGAATAAATTTGATCAGGAAAATTGAGAGTTTTGCTTTAACATGTTATTTTGAAATGTTGATTGGTATCAACATTTGAAATGTTGAACAGTCCCAGTGGTGCTAGCAAATGGGCCAACTGACATATAATTCTGCAGTTCAAAAGCTTTGTGACCCACCCACCACAACAGGTCACGTGACCGCTGTAGAAACTGTACTCTAGAACGATTGAGTGACCTGATGAAGATTATAGCTTCGGAAAGGTAAGTGGGCAGACTCCAAATCTGTGTCCTGTTCACTAGACATAAAAACTCTGAAATAAAGAAAACACACGCTCTCTGGATTTGCCACAGAGCTGCCTGTAAGGATTTGAAAGGGTAATTTATAGACTGAAGGAACTTTAAAGAATGGTACTGATTAATATCTGACTTTTCTTCTGCAAAGTAATAGCCAGCAGCAAAGAAAAAGGCTAATTATTAGTATTAGATAATTTGCTCTAACTAGAGCAGACATTAGCATATACCAAATTAACCTTTGTAGCGCTCATAAATTCCCATAAGCTGTAAGTTTGCTAAGAGTACAAATTTGCTTTGAGGTATTTTGAGATTTATACATGAGACAGAATCTCTTGATTAATGAGAGCGCCTAACTGGCTATCGGTTGAGTATTGACCTCTCAATCTAGTTTCATTGTTTCTACTACTCTTTTCTTACATGAAGCCTTTTAGAAAATGCAAAATACAGTACAAAAACAAGCAACAGAAATCTCCATAAAGAAAACAAGTTCAAGCGATTCAAATCTAACTCTAACTCTAGCATTGTATTTATAAAGTGCAATACTTATAAAGTATTTATTGTACTTTTAAATACTTGAAGAAATACCTTAAAATTTTTACTGATACTTCATTATGTCTTATGAAGGAAACTGTCAGCTCTCCTAGGGTTAGAAGAAGGACAACCTAAAAGGTATTCATTGCAATCATTAGGAACTGTAACATGGTTTTATTACATGCCAGGAAATCCCTAGAGTCTAAATCAGAAGGCATTCATTTATAATGAAAAATTTAAAGTGAGAGACATGTGGGATATGGTGAACATACTTGGCCACGCAACATTCAAACTCGTACATTTGGTTCTCTACCCTGCTGTGACCAATATTATTGATGGTCTAATAAATAGAAAAGTTGCTCTAGCTTCAGTGGACCAGATTATTAGCCAGTTTAAAGGGACTTAGAGATCTAAGCAGTTGATAATCTCAACCAAGAGAACATATTGCTACAAAGAAAAATTTGGGGAAAATATATTTACATTGTCCATTTAACTAAAAGAATACATAAAGTCCAACCTGGCAAAAAACAAATGCAAATAGTCCAAAAAATGCACAATGTAAACAAACAAACAAACAAAAAACCTAACCTTCCTCTCCGAAATCCTTCTACCCAAAAGGAAACACCATGACTATATATATACATCTGGGCCTATAAATATATATGAGCATATAAATATATATATGGATATGAAGGTAGAGAAATTACATTTCTTGGCAAAATGGGATAATCTTACACATACTACAGTGTAGCTTTCTGGTTTTGTTTAATACATCACTAGCACAACTCCACATCCTTACATGAAATTCTACTTCATTTTTTAAATGTTTTAATATATATTAATATAAACTGGGATATGCTGCAATGTACTTATAGAGTTCTAGTTCCATGAACATTTAAATTATTTTCAAATTTTAGCTGTCAGTACTACAAAAAAAAATGCCACATGAGATTTTACATGTCACTGCGTGGTTGTGTGAGTGTTTCTGCAGGACCAATTTGTGCAAGAGGAATTGCGTGGTCATCGTGTTCTTTTACATTTGAATGTAAAGCTAGAAGCAACAGCCAGAATCTGATTTCTCCTATTATTCAGGGCTCTGGCAACTGAGAAAAAGAATGTATTATTCACGGGGAGAGAAGGGGACCACCCCTCTGATACAGAATAAAAAGTCCTTAAAAGCCTTCTTGGCTCTAATTCAAGTCTTTTCTGGCCTGTTCAAAAGCCTAGAAATCCCAGAAATAAAACTGAAGTCCTTAGAAGCCTTTTGCAATTCCTGTTCTGTGGAGTGATAGCTTTACAAAATCTGGAAGTGGTGACATTCTTTCTAGCTGAAATATTAATTAGCAGGAATTCACATATGCATTTCAATCCACACCTGTTTTCATTACAGCAGTTGACTAAATCTTCATTAAATTTTCTTCTAATTAGCCCTTAAGGTTTTTAACGGATTAAAGTCCCTTTTCTAAACCTGAAGCTCTAGTGGATCCTGTCACTTTTTTAAGTGCAAAAAAATTTCCAAATTATTAAATTACAATTATCAAAATATTTTGTAAGTAAATGTGATATAATAATATTGAATATATGTTATTCTACAGTTAACACATTATAGAATATGGTCTTTTGGTCTGATTAATAACTGCTATTAATAATAAGAAGAATATCAATGCTTCAAAAATTCCCAGCAATTGTAATGAGAAATGAAACATGTAAATTTCTCTGCGTAACAAAGTAACAGGTACTGAGGTTTGTGACCTAAGGTCATAATATGGTGTCAATTCAAAGGCAAATTGAAGTCTTCTAAATGTATGAGTCAAAAGCATGGATTACCACCCAGAGAAGACATTTCAGTGGCTGCACACATCAAATGCTCTCCCCAAGAATCATTAAAATAATACCGTATTTTGCCCAACATGCCATATGTTGGTATTGCAGATAGGGCGAGCCTTTTTCACATATGCTGTCTTATCTCCTTCCTTATTCTCCAGTGAATCAGGTAGGGGCAATGTTACTATGATTAAATGACTGCAAATAGCAAGACTCAGAGATGATGTGGATGTAAATTAGGATTTGTGAGTAGTGTTGTCAGAACTTATCAGTGCTGAATGCATCACAGGGTAGGTTGAGAAGTTATTGGAAAGGGAGCTAAACTTGAACTGTCTGTAGGAGATACCTTGAAAGATTTGGAATTAAGAGTTTCCTGTTGTTTTGTTTTAATCTTGTTTTTTTTTTTCTTTACTCGGTCCTTAAAATATGGCAGTCCATTTTATTTACTTTTCCTTTGAAAACTGGTGTTCTTTAAAGCATGTTTAATTGAAACATGTGATTAGTCTTATTATGTTTAAATTGAAATTTTATTGTACTGCATCTACTATATATAACCTACAAATAATGCAAGTCCATCGCTGTTGAACACTTAGGCCACCAGCACTCATACCAACTACAGCTAATCACTGCATTACCCTTTCTATGTGTCAGGCATCCATCTAAGGTTATTCATGGCAACTCTCTTAATCCTTGCCATAACCTCTAAGGAGGAAGTGTTACCATTCCTGTTTCATAAATTAAAAAAATGAAATATAGAGCCATTAAGCTGCTTGATCAAGGTCACATACTAAAGAATCAACAAAGCTGTATTATAAACTCAGTTGTCTGACTCTAGCATATGTACTCAACCACTGGGCTATAGCATACATCAGAATGGCAGGAGTATTGCAAAGTCCAGCCCAATGTGGACAAATTCATTGACTTAGTGAGACCCTGTCTCAAAATCAACACACACACACACACACACACACACACACACACACACACACACACACACAATGGTCTCGGGGCACATCTCAGTGCAAAGGCCCTGGCTGGATGTTCAATATCATAAAAAAGGCAATTTATCATTCTTCAATGTCATCTTTAACTGCTTCCAAAACAGGTATTTTTTAGAAGCACACACTTTGAATTATCATCTGTATATAATACATTGAGAACATAACTCTGGCCAGTCCAGAGAAGCCAAAAACACATTTGTCAAAATTCAATCTGTTCAGGACCCCCACCCTCAGTTGCATTTGACCTAAAGTGACTCTTCCATGATTTGGCTTTTACTGGCTTTCTAGTAAGCCAAGAAAAGCAATGGAAAGAATGTATTCAATTTTATTAGATTAATATTCGTACGTCTTTGCTGTCCAATAAGCCATTCATCCTTACCCACCGGTTCAAATTTCAGCTAAATATGGCCTTTACGACAACATTCTTCCTTTATCTATCAAAGTGGGTTTCAGTTACACAGTTGTAGGAAACTTTCATTCTTTTTCTCTTTAGGCTTAATAGGCTTATCTCTGTTTTTATTAGGAAAGTCATTTTTAAGGGCATTTTGTTACACAGTATTGATTATTTTCACAAAATAAAAAGAAAGTGCCACTAAAATGCAAGTGTTTTCATACATATTGGAGTCACTGTGCTTAATTTCAAGCCATAGTACCAAGGTTCAAATTCCAGCTCAACCAACTCTCAGCTCTAGGCTTTGGGACACCTTGGCTATTTTTTCTTTTTGTACCTTAGTTTTTTCCTCTGTAGAAACTCTGATGAAACCCACCACACAGATTTGAGAATTTACTGAGTGTTTCTGAAGCAGGGCACATATCAAAATTCTTTCCATATATTATAATCCAATTCTCCCAACAACCTTTTAGAGAGTTACTAATACTATCTTTAATTTAAAGATAAGAATATAAAGGCAAAACATGATTTAAAACTTGTCCAAAGAAGAAATAAAATCTGGTAAGTAGTGGGGCCTGGCTATGAAATGAGCCAATTCGGCTGCACATCTCCAATCTTGGTTGTTGCTAATACGCACTGCCCTTTTGAAAGTTAGGTTAAACACAGCAACACACCTTTAAACCTACCATACATTACAGTAGCAAATACACGCTCCTCATGTGCTCCTACTGTGACCTTCTGTCTGTAAGTAGGCAGACCAATCTGATTTTGCCATCAGATGACCCTGGTATTCCATTCTTGTAGCCATGATTAAGATCGTTTAAACATCAGTTTATTTTTGTAACATTAACTTAAGCAAATCCCTTCCCCTGCCACTAGATTTCAGATTCATATCATCTGTTATATTAGATGCTCAGTAAGGGCTCGTGGAAGAAGAAAATTCATCAGAAACTTCATAGGGATGATTTTTTAAACCATTGCAAAAGATTACTTCTCAGAAAAAAATGTACAACAGAAGCCTTTAGAAAAAACATTAACAAGTAAAATTTAATGAAAATTCCTGATCTAATATTCTTTTTGAAGTCTACTCATTTGTGATTGATGTTAGAAAAAATAAAATTAAGATTTATAATTCTATTTTGAGCATGGAACACTTTTTTTCATTACTCTTGAGGCCTTAAGCCAAAGAAAGAAAGAAAGAAAGAAAGAAAGAAAGAAAGAAAGAAAGAAAGATCCAAATTAGAGGATAATACTTAAAAATCATTTTTTAAAGAAAGTACATTAGACATGTAGTGCTATTTGTTTTTTCTTTCACTTTTGATAAAACCAATTAGTTACATCCTAATTAAAGTGCCCTGCATGCTATTTGAAATGTATCAAGTTCTTTTAAGGAAGAAAGCTGTGATTTTGAACACACTGTGGAAAGTCATTTGTAAAAGGGCTAGATATTGTGTAGAGAATTTTTATTAATTTTTGTAATTATCCTAGAGATTTTCTAAGTGAGTTGTGTTCATGTGCTGAAATGAAAAGAACAAACTACAACAAAGCTATTTTTCATGGGCCAACCATTCTTCCTCTGTGTTTAAAAACATTCAGATTTCTAGGGGAGCAATTGAACTCCATCACAGGGGGAATCCACTGGCCCCTGGATTAGACAACTGCCAACACAAAGTGTGTGAATGTCTGAGAGATCTATTTACCCTGCTAGGCACACAGAATTCTCACATATGAATGAATACATAAGTAAATAAATGAATGAATCTTTGTTCCAGACTATATTTTATATTATTCTCCAAACTCAGGAGTATTTATTATATTTTCAGGATTTCAAAGAATTATTTCAATTAAATTCTCCCCTAAGTAGAAATTTCTACACAAAGCAGCCTGTAAGCACATGTAGTATGACACAGCTTTTTGATTTTTGAAACCAATATTTTCTTCTTAGAAGTATACAGAGGTTATTTTTACAGGTTTAATAAAGTTTAAGAGCTTTTCTACATGCTTTGTGTCTACTATCTTGAATCTACAAGTAGAAAGACTAAAAATCCACTCAGAGGCAGAACTAGATTTGCATGTCTCACTAGATTTCCCATTCTTTTTTGCACCCAGGGGAGAAACTGAATGTGAAAATGGGTAATTGAAACTGAATGGCACTCAAAACTATCTGACTTTATAGGCAAGGGGTACTCCATGGTATACATATACCGCAATTTGTGTATCCTTTGCTCAGCTGATGTGTATTTTGGTGTCTTCCACATTTTACCTATTGTCAGTTGTGCTGCTATGAACATAGGTAGATATATGTCTATTTTATATAATGCTCTTACCTCTTTTGGAAAGATTCCCAGAAGAGGTATAACTGGATCAAAAAAAAAAAAAAAAAACAGGTGAAATCACTTTTAAAATATACAAGTGAAATTACGTTTTAGCCTTTTGAGGAATTTCCCTACTTCCTTCCATAGTACTGGTGAAGTAGTACAATTTTAACTTTTCATCAAGATAAGCACAAATCTCCAGTTAAGAGGCTTTTTTGTTTTTTAATACAGAAGTTGACTCATCATAGTGCATACTATGTTCTGTTCCTTGGTTTTGGCTCAATAATATGGCAGATATGCAAATTACGCTTTCGATAAAATTTTAAGTCTGAAATTAACTTTAGCTTTAGACAAATTACTAAACCTTTCCAGGTCTTAATTTTTCTTCTGTAGGTAGCTTTTTGTGACTAATTCATATTCATATTTAAAACAATGTAAATAGTAGGGGGAGGGACAAAAGGAGAATGGGAAAATCCTTGTCACCTTGACAAGATATGTATATGCACAAAATGCTCAACTTCATTGTAAACCTTAAATTTTTTGCTTATACATATAAATAAAAGGGGAAAAACAATGTAAATAATTATGACTATAGGTTGCTGCTGTTATTATGCTCACTGAAGATGACAGCATTGTTGTTGAATGAAACAATAGTTGAAAAACAATATATCTAACACTTCACCCATCAGAAATAGTACACACATTCAAATCAGTCACTTTTTTTTTTTTTTACATTTACTTATTTGGTACTAAGGCTCAAGCCCAGGACCTTCACACTGGGCTACATTCCGGCCTATTTTTGTCTTTGATTTTGAGACAGTCCTGCTAAGTCGCTAAGTTGCCCAGGGTAGGCTTGAATTTGGGGTCTTCCTGGTTCATTTTCCCAGAATGCTGAGATTTCATGCTGTACTACCAGGCCCAGCTTCAAATTGACTTTAAAATCTCTTTAATTGTTCAGGGAACACTTTCTTACTCAAAACAGTTGAAACTTCTCTTTTGGAATTGCCTTAAAACTGATTTATTAGTCACTTGAAGTAGTGAGCACAGTCTTAAAATCATAACTTGTTTATTTTAAAAAGTAGTGATACTTTGCTGCATTACTCAATTTATTCATAAGACTTGGCTATGAATGACTGAGCTATTTATAGAAATCTGACCATTTGCCAAAAGAGCTATTTCCCACCACTGAGAACAATCAAACAAGATTCTGGAAACGCAGAAGACGATCACAGAAGGTATTTTAGGCAACAGAATTATGATTGGATTTAGTGTCTGCTTATGCTAAAAATATTAGAAAATATATATTACTTGTCTGAAAAATTATGTCAATATTGTATTTTTAGTATCTTTAAAGGTATATACTTTATATATATATATATATATATGTGTATGTATATACATGGTGCTTTGTTATTATTATTATGTTATTTTTATTGTTAGAAAAGAAAAACAAAACATACAAATAAGATATATAATCAAGGTATGGTCCAAGGTAGATGGTAGTGTTAGGTCCTTGTGTGCTGGAGCTCTCTCAACAAGTTCCAGTGCAGGCATCAGAGTGGTCCAGGGAGCCAGATCAGGGATAATCTTCTGTGTTTAAATCAACAGATAGGAGAACAAAAGTGGCAGAAACCATATGACCCTGACATTCCCCCAAAGAGAAGGGAATGAGATTTTCTTCTGAATATTTATCTAAGGGTTTTTAATCATCTTAATGTCTTAAGCAGGGTTTGGAAGACTGAGGAGTGCTCTTCATTTCCAGCAGGTCTTGGTTTCCGTGTGTCTTTCAAATGCTGCACTGATGCCCATGGTTCTGGATTGTCTTCTCAAGAATGCTTGGGTAGTACAGATTCAGTGTCTCCATTCACTGCAAAGAGCGGGCTTACTTAGAATCTTAGAAGGCTGATATGCTGTCATCTTCCCCAGCAAAGGATAAAAGGCTACTGTCCAGAATAACAAAGATAATGCATTCCTCTACAGCAAGGATAGATATACTAACTGTCAGTACAGGAGATTCAACTTTCCTAAATTTAGGACTTTCCTCCCATAATACCACCCGTTGGGTATGTAGGTGTCTTAATTTTACCCATAGGATCTGTAATTTGAGCCACTGGTGAATGGAGACACACACGCACACACGCTCACACACACACACACACACATACACACACACGCACACGCTCTCACACACACACACACACACACGCACACGCTCTCACACACACACACACACACACACACACACACACACACACACACATGCTGGTAACCTGGCAACTGGCATTTCTATAAACAATAAACTGTCCTGTATCTTTGAACATGAGTCTCACATTTGCACTAGTGTCCTTGAACTACGGTAAGCCAATGTGTCAGAATACCAAACAGAACAGTCAAGAGCACAACCGTCCAATAGAAATAAAATTCTGGCTACATGTAAGTTTAAATTTCTAGTAGTCGCATTAAGTGTTTGAAAGAAATAGGTGAAATCACTCACTTTTACTGGTATACTTGTATTTAATCCAATATACCTAAAACATTGTTATTTTGATATGGTGATTAATACAAACTTTTTGAAATATTTAATTTTATTTTCACACAAACACTGAACTCCAGTGCATTTTTACAGTCATAGTGTATTTCATCCACATTTCAACAGCTCAAGAATCACATGTGCCTGTAGAATTTTATCATAGACAAAGAAGTCCAGAGAACGGGGCACACTTACAGCAAGGTGTCCCTAAAATACTTTAGGAATATAAACAGGTATTTTACTAAAAAAGCTCACATGTCCCCAGAAGCTCAAAAAATACTAAATTGTACAAAGTTGATTTATTTTTTGCAAAATTTCTCAGGGTCCTTAATATTCTGACCTTTAAATTTTTATTTAACTGAACAATGGTTTTCTTTCAGAGCATTTCAGAGAATATAATACACTTGAGGAACTGCTGGCATAGGTTGAATTCCTCGAAATAGGCAGTATTCTAAATATTTGATCCTGTTGCCCTCTGAAATGTTTCATGCCACAATTATACATTGAAAAGTTTCAATCACCTTAGTGAACTGTTGGCCTACATCCCCGTTCTCTCCCTCTGTGGCATTTCTACGTTAGTGCTTGTAACTTTTCTGATCACCACAGTTTTCAATCTCCAGACTACTCCCAACACCGTTAACCAACAAATCTTACATCCCAGTTTTGACCCCTTCACGTTTCCCTACTTTTTCTTAAGTACAAGTACATTCGTTTTCTGGGTCTGCCAACAACATACTACATATGGAGAGGTGTACAGAGTGAAGTGCATGGTCCCATAGCTTTGGAGGCTGGAAGTCTGAGAGCTATGTGTAGGGAGGTTGGCTCCTTCCGAGAACCATGATGAAGTATCTTTTCCATGTCTGCCTCTTGTGACTGGTGGGTGACTGTCAGCTTCCAGGCATGCTTGACTTTTAAAAATATTGCCCCATTTACTGTTTTCATTTTCAAGAGCCATTTTTCTTGTGTATGACACTTATCAAATATTTATGAGTTTTAACTATATGCCAAGATACATCCTCATAAAGAAACAAACCAAAAAAAGAAAGAAGGAAAAAAGAAACACCTCCATTCTCCTTTTCCAAGCTACAAACTCAGCCCTGCTTCTACAACTCCACTACTAATATCTTAGACTCTAATCAAAAATTTTTTCCTTGTGTTAGTTTCTTATTACTGGCATAAGAAATTACTGTGTAGGGGCCTAAGAACTTGAATTTATTATGTTGAAAGTTTAGAAGTCGGACATTAGACATGGGTCTGACAGGCTGAAGTTAAGTCGCTGGTAGAGATGCCTTCCTTCTAGAGAGCTTTAAAGAAGAGTGTACTTTTTTTTTTAATCTTGTCCATCTTCTGGAGGCTGTCTGCATCCCTTGGCTCTTGGTTCCTTCCTCCATTTACAACAGCAGTTGCATACCAGCTTCAAGTACTCTCTCTCTCTCTCTCTCTCTCTCTCTCTCTCTCTCTCTCTCTCTCTCTCTCTCTCTCCCCTGTCATCATTTCTCCTTGTGCAACTCTGTTGCTCCAACACCCATCTTATCTCTTATGAGGAAACTGTGGTCATATTGGGCCCATTTGGAGAATACTGAATAATCTTTCTATTCCAAGATGCTTAACTCACATCTGCAAAGCACATTTTTCCATATAAAGTAACAGGCATACAGGACAAGGATATGGTTACCTTCGGGAACATTCAGTTTCCACTTGAAATACCAAATCATTATCACCTCCTTTTAAAATCTTACTCAAAGTCCAGATATATTTCTTCTTTTTAAAAGGCTTTTATAAGTCTCTAATTAAAATGTCCTCCTTCACTGGACCTCTCTATAATGCTTTGCCTATAACCCAACTCTATTGTCTGATGCACCTGTTGTTTTATCTTCTTATTGTTCTTGCTAGCAGCAAGGTTCAGGAGGCAGAAAATATGTTTTACTCATTTGTGGATCCCCAATGTCTCTTACTCATTTGTAATTGTTAATAGTTCCTAAAATTTTCTTGATTTATTGATTGGCATCTGCTGACATGGTTGGGTCTGATTGAAGCTGGGTCAATTGCTTTCACAACCAGACAGCAACACTGACCCTTGGGTTCAATTTCACCCTGTATCAAATACTTTAAAGGACATCCCATTGTATAAATTTTAAAGAGTGACAGTGGGTTTGGGTAAAGAACGTAAGTGATGATTCTCTTTGTATAATTGTTTAGAAAAAAACAAAACTATGATGATAGAAATAAGACCAGAATTTGCTAGGGAAGAAGAAAAGAGATTGATTTTTAAAGAGACACTTTGGGGAATTTCGGAGGGATAATAAAATGTTCTACCTTATGTTGCTTGCGAAAACAGCTTTCATACTGCATGCATTTGACAAAAGTCATCAAATTTTACAATTTATTACATGAAAATTATACTTCAAAAGAAGCAGATTTTAAAAATCCTAATCGGGGTAGGCAAAGCAGTAAAAAAGAATGCCTGGAATAAGGTGGGGAAAACCGAACGAGTAAGAAAAACAGAAAAACAAATATTCGCTGAAAAAAATTAACCTGGAAGGAACAAAGCCGTGACAAGTGTGAAAAGTTCTTTAAAAAAAAAAAACATATTCACATGAAACAAGCAACTTTCTAGCTGTGAAATTTTGCAGTGGGTGATTGAAGAATGAAAGGGAAACAGCGACATCAGGGAAACAGTATATCATATTTTGCTTTAGTAATTTAAATTCAAGAAAACCAGCACATCCAAGCAGATGATCTAAGAACATTTAAAAAATAGCAGAGTTGATGGACTTTTGGAAATAATGAGGTGTGAAGACATTACCAGGACGGGCTTCCTGGGTGTTACGTTCACTGCGCTAGATGTTGAAAGAACTGATCACGCTGGCAGAGCAACAATCGGGGTGGCAGTATCGATGATAAAGAATGGAAAGAATGTCATAGGCAAGGTCATGAAGTGAGGACATCGGAAGGGTGAGAGGTGCTATTGATCTTCCTTCTTGTTACTGCATGGTTGTAGTAGAGTCTCAGAACGATACCTGGACTCTAACATGGGCCGCTTTTTCTTCTTGACAACCTCTTCTTCAGCTGACCCTAAGTTGAATGCTTTGACTTCATAGCAATCGTTCAGTCTGAGTTTCGTAAACTATCATCCTACTTTTTTTGCCATTTATTTGGACACACAATAAACACCCAATGAGACAAAACTTGACTTAATAAATTTTCAAACTTACCTTTCAAAGAAGTATTAACATACTGTTATTTCAGTAGAAAAAATATCCCATCCGATAGAGGTTTATTTAATCTCACAGTAAAGCACCAGAAAACCTTGCTGATATACTTTCTCAGAAAATACCTCTCTGCCTTTACCTGTCCTTCTTCCTCTCCCCATCCAGGAAACCCTCCCTCTCTCTCCCTCCTCCCAGAAGCCTTGTGCTGCTGTGCCAAGACACTAGAAATCCACCAGAGCCACCATGTTTGTTGAAGGCATTTTCTTAGTACAAGTTGGAAATAGGGGACTGTTAGTCATAAAAGCACAGTGGTACATATATGAGGTAAGGAAAAGACTTGGGGTTTATTCAAAAATGAGAGATTTGTCCTTCTCACATTTCTACTCTCTGCTCATCCCCTTGAAGGGATACAATTTGTTTGTGAATCCAGCTGAACTGTAAGCCCTGATGTAGCCCTCACAGGTGCCTACTAAATAAACATCCTTCCATGATTAGTGGTTAGTGACTGGGTGTTTTCATGCCAGCACTTTTTGCAAGCTGAACTTTCTTTAACCCTGAAATCCATGGGGTAGAAGTGTGGCTGGGTCTAACCTCGGATACTCTCTTGCTTTTGATGCTTCTCTTTGATCTGATTTTTCTCATTTATAATTATGTATTCCAATTTATTTGATCCAAGTTTTCAAGGAGCTGTTGGTTTGAAAGACTTATTGGCACAACTTGGAAAACAATATTTAATGGTGTTACACTCTGGAGTTATTTTACCAAATGACTAGCTTGTTTTGATTAGACCAATTATGCCACAACAGAATAGGCTTATTCTACTCGTGCGTTTTATTTGTGTCTTAATCATTTCTCTTGCCAAAAAGTTTACCATTGTTTATTTACTAATATTCATAGAGGGAACACATTGAAAAGTTTTTCTCAATAAAGAATTTTTTTCTATCCATTTAGGTCAGAACAATCTGGAATATCCACTATGTTCAGCATTCAGTGATTATTCCACTATGCACCCACAATATAATTAGTAAAATTGTGAGGACACCATAAAATGCAAATTATAAGTTTGAATGTGACTTTAAAATAAAACTAGATTTCTTTTTTCTTTTTATTGTTCTCTCTTTGGTGACTTTGATACAATACCATTAGTCATTATTTGAGAATATTATACTTTTTGTTAGTCTTCTGCTGAAAACACCTGGAAATTTTTCAATCCAGTAGACAAATAACATTACTTCCCTCCATTTCACTTTCCCTGAACTTGTATGGAAGTAATAAAATTCTAACATGATTACATCAGAAAATGCCAAAAATGGGGTCAAAGAGACGAAACACACTGATTAAGTGTTCTCATTACAATTAAAATAATATTGTTCATATTTTTCTGTGTCCCTGCCACTAGGACAGGAGAGCAGAGTCACCAATAAGTGCTAACAAAAATATGCCATCCAATCATGAAGTCTGAGGCATTTTTTAAAAAGATTTTAAAAGCTTAGTGGCTACAAAAATAGTAAGAATTCTTATTTGGACATACATCAACAGGACCTTAGACTGCTGCGTCATACCTGTCACATCTTGTTTATGAGACTATGATAAGTTCATAATTTTGAAAGTCAGAGATTAATAGCTTAGGGACAATAAATTCATCGTCTTTTATTTGTCAACTTGACTAACTTGTAGGCTGCCTACAGAATTGGTAAGCCATAGTTCTGGATGTGTCTGTGAGGGTGTTACTGGAACAATTAGACTGCGGCGTCGGGAAATGACTGAAGACTCACCCTGAAGGTGGGCAGCAGTAGACTGAGACCCAAAAATAAAAGGTAGGAGGGGGAAGCTCAGCCCTAGACCATGCTCTACCTGGGTCTAGCACATGCCTATTTCCTGCTGCTGTTACCTGCGGACATCAGACTCCAGAATCTATGGGCTTTGATCGTGAACTTGCACCAGCGATTCTCCAGGGAACTGTCAGGTCTTTGGCTGCAACGCGCATCACTGGCATCTCTCTCGGACTGAGGTGCTCAGCTCCTTAGATGGAGCAGCTAATGATGTCCCTGCATCTCCTCATGGGTCTTCTCAGCCTCTACTCGTGCCTGGCAATTTCACCAGTTGCCTCAGAAACACTCTTTTCTTCTGTTTCTGGATGGTCCTAGCCAAAATAGTGGAAAACTGACTCTCAAGGATATTCAAACACAGTTATAGAAAGGCAAAGCCAGTGTTACAACTAGAATTTGGTTCCTAATGTATTATTTTTAACAACTTTACCAAATATTCAATAACTGGCTTTTTGTTGGCAGATCATGTCATTACCATAGAAATCTAATTAATTAACTTAATTAAACCAAACAATCTGAAATCATATTTTTAACAGTCCCACCTATCACCATAAATTCAAAACTTTTTAAAAAAATACATTTAAATTTCTCTGTATAAAAGAGATAGTAAAATGCAAAGATGTTATGTCTCCTCAGTCTGTGAGTACGTTATTTATCAGCTGTTTAAACTCCAGCCACTCATGTCACTTCCAGGAGCCTCAACTGATCTCCCTGTAAAGTGAAGTAAAATATGAAAACATTTCACTTCTTCCATTCTGATGATATGGAATAAGTATTCCACTCACTGAGCTATTCACAAACCAAGAGTTCTGATGAGCCCTTCACATACATTATTATTTTATTTTTCATACAAAGCTTGTTTTTGTAGAAGGAAAGGCTTCTTCACACAAGTGCTATGAGGATGTGTTAATATTGTATATCTGAGGCAGGTATAGAGCACTTCATGTGTGTTACTCTTTTTTCCTCATTGTAAATAATTTATATATCACTCTGTTTGATATCATTAAATAACAAATATTGAACATATTCCACTTATACCCATGACTCTCATATGTACTCTGTTACCTGATAGTCCCTGCTTTCAAGAAGTGTATAATATAGTTGATGATGTAAAGCTAACATATAAATCAATTAAAGAACAAATTGGTTTTAAAAAGTCAAGGCAAGGATCACAGCTAACAAATATTTAGTAGTTGGTATTTGTGAGATATCCTTCTTATTTTAATTTATCTTCAAAACATCTGAATGAAGTAGGCCCTGTTGTTAAGGCCCATTTTAAAGGTAAGACACAGAGAAACTAAAAAATAAATAAATAAATCACCTAAGGTCTTAAAATGAGTAAGTAATGAGCCAAAATCCATATCCAGATAAATCTAGCCCATTCTAAATACCACACTTGACATGCTTGAAAATGCAAAGAGGAAACAAGGCTATCAAAGTTCACCAAAAAAAAAAAAAAACTTGTTTGGTATTTTGAATGCCTAGGATGTCAAATGAACAGAAAACAAATTAGGATACGACGTAGGAGAAATAGCATGAAGAATGATCAGAAGCAAGAACAAACAGTCTTGGCACTTATCCATTAACAGCGACAACAAAACCACTTTGTCTAAGCATTTATTATGAACCAGTAACTTTGATAAATGCTTTACATAAATAATTTCATTTTCTCCATACAATAATTTCCACAGAGGTAGTGGCTTTATTTTCCATGTTGTTTATATGTTCAGAGTGTTGAAGAAACTTCCTTCTGAATGAGACACAAACTATTAACCATCACATCCCAAGGAAACAGAAATTGCATGCTGTGATTTCTTAACCATAAAATAGGACATACAGGCCTTAGACCAGATCATCACAAACAAGTCATGTTCTCCTGCTTCCAGAAGAAACTGGCGTGCCGTTCACTGAGTCACTACGTATGTGCAGATTTCTCCTGAGGGAGACAATTCTAAGAAATATTACCACTCAGAAAATGCTCAGAAGACACGAGTTGGCCCCCAAAAATATGCACTCAACCACTCAAGTCCCAACGGTACAAAAAATGCACCATGTGTTACCTCATGCTGGATGAGATTCAGTTGCTCAATCTTAATTGCCCAATTTAAAATAAACAATGTGCCGCCAAAGAGCAAAGACTTGCCGAAAGGACAAGATACACCCCTTGAAGCCACTCAGGTACTTTCTGGAGCACACAGGGGGTAGAAACATTTAAAAATTGTTTTGCCAAAATGCTCAGAGAAAGTCTTCTAAAATTATGTTGTTCATACCACTTATTTATTCTCTGTTCCTTTGGCTCTTGGTTGTGCTGAAATTTCACCTAGCATTTTTGAAAAATTAATATTAATATTCCAGTTATGAGATTCCTATCTGAAGTATTGATGGTGAATTTTTTTTCCTTTCTGGTGGTTCTCTTTTTACACTGTTAGTAATTAGTAATTTCCTTTGCCATGCAGAAACTTTTTAATCTGACATATTCCCATTTGTTAATAATGGGAGCTATTTCTTTTGCTTTTGGTGTCTTAGTAAGAAAGTCTTTGCCTAAACCTACGTCTTATAGATATTTGCTTAATTTGTCTTCCAGAAGGTTCTGTGTTTCAGTCCTTTGATTTGATTTTGGTGCATGTTGACAGGTGTGTGTTTATATTCATTCTTCTGCATGTGGATGTCCAGTTTCCCCAGCACCATTTGTTGAAGAGACTATCCTTTTTCCCGTGTATGCTTTTGGCTCCTTTATTGAAAACTGGGTTGCTGAGGGTATTTGAGTTTGTCTCTGCATCCTCAATTCTTTTCCATTGGTCTACCTATCTGTTTTTTGGGCCAGTACCATATAGTTTTTACAAGTATTGCTTTATAGTATAACTTGATGTCCGGAATTGTAATGCCTCCTGCCTTAGATTTGTTGCTTATGATTGTTGTGGCTATTCTATGTCTCCTTTGCTTCCATATGAATTTAAGGACTATTTTTCCAAGTTTTGTGGGAAAAACTGTTGGTATTTTGATAGGAATTACATTGACTCTATATATCAGTTTTGGCAGTATATAGTCATTTTGACTATACTGATTCTGTTTATCCAAGAACAGGGGATGTCTTTCCATTTTTTTTGATGTCCTCTAAAACCTCTTTCTTCAGTGTAATGTAGTTTTCTTTATATAGGTCCTTCACTTTCTTGGTTAGGTATACTCCTAGGTATTTACCTTTTTTCTGGGATGTTGAGCATGGAATTGTTCTTCTGAGCCCTTTCTCAGAGAGATCATTGTTGGTGTAGAGAAAAATTATTGACTTTTTAATATTGATTTTGTAGCCTTTGATTTGACTGCATTTATGTATTATTTTCAAGAGTTTCACAGTGGAGTTTTGCGGATCTTATATGTAAATAATCATATCATCTGCCAATAAGGATAGTTTGACTTCTTCCTTTCTGATGCAAATCCCCTTTATTTCATTTTCTTACCTGATTGCTATGGCAAGTATTTCAAGGACTGTGTCAAATAAGAGTGGTGAGAGTGAACAGCTTTGTCATGTTCCTGATTTGAGAGAAAATACTTTCTATTTTCTCTGTATACTATCATATTTGAGGTAGGTTTGGTATATATGGCTTCTATGAATTTGAGATAAGGCCCTTGAATATGTATTTTTCTCAGAAGTTTTTTTTATCATGAAAGGGTGCTGAATTTTATCAAAGACTTTTTCTGCATCAATTGAGATGATCATGTGATTTTTGTGTTCACTTTTTTTATGTGGTGTAGTCAATTGATTGATTTATGTACGTTGAACCAGCCTTGCATCCCAAGAATGAAGCCCACTTGATCATAGTGTATGATTTTTCTGATTACTTGTTAGATTCTATTTGCCAGAATCTTATTAAGAATTTTTTCATCTATATTCATTAAGGATATTGGTTTATAATTTTCATTCCTGGTTAAGTCTTAGTCTGGTTTGGGGACTAAGGTGATGTTAGCTTCCAGAAATGAGTTTGGTAGCATTCCTTTTCTTTGAACTTCATGGAACAATTTGAGAAGAATGGGAGTTAGTTCTTCCCTGAAATACTGAAAAAATTCTACTGTGAATCCATCTGGTCCTGGGATTTTATTTGTAGGTAGAGCTTTTATTACTGCTTCAATTTCTATGTGTGTAATGAGTTTGTTCAAGATTTTTATGTCTTCTTCATTCAATTTTGGTGTTTTGTATGTGTCTAAGAAGTCATCCATTTCTTCCCAATTCTCTAGCTTGTTAGAATATAGGTGTTCAAAATAATTTCTCATAATATTCTGAATTTCTGCAGAATCTGTTGTAATTTCACCCTCTTCATTTCTAAGTGTGTTAATCTGTGCTTTTGCTTCCCTACTTTTGGTGAGTTTATCTAGAGGTTTGTCAATATTGTTTATTCTTTAGAAAAACCAGCTCTTTGACTCATTAATCCTTTTATTATCATTTTAATTTTATTAATTTCCAATCTGATAAATATAATTCATTTTCTTCTACTGCTTTTTGGCTTAGATTGTTCTTGTTTCTCTGGGGCCTTAAGATGCATCATTAACATGTTTATTTGTGGCTGTTCTACTCTTTTAATGTGTGCATTCATGGCTATGAATTTTCCTCTAAGTTCTGCTTTCATTGTGTCTGATAGATTCTGATATGATGCATTTCCTTCATCAATTAACTCTCTGAAGTTTTAAATTTCTTCTCTGGTTTTTTCTGTGATCTATTGCTTGGTCAGTAACAAGTTGTTTAGTCTCTGTGTATTTGTATAATTTCTGGGGGGTTTTTTGTTGTTATTGTTAAGTTCCAGTTTTATTCCACTATAGTCTGAGAGTATACAAGGAATTATTTCTATTCTTTTGAATTTATTTGAGCATGATTTATGACCTAGAACATGGCCTGTTTGAGAAAATGTTCCATGTGCTTCTGAGAAGAACTTGTATTCTGTTGATGTTAGGTGGAAAACTCCATAAAAGTCTGTGAAGTCCAAGTTTTCTATAGTGTCGTTTATCTATTGTATATCTTTGTGGATTTTCTGTCTGGTTGATCTCTCCATCTGTGATAGTGGAGTATTAAAGTCCCCTAGTATAATTATATTGGGACTTATAGGTCCTTTCAGATCTAATAATTTTTGGTTTACATAGTTGGGTGCTCTAGAGTTAGGAGCATACATACTGACAACTGTGACTTCTTCCTGTTCTACTGTTACCTTAACCAATATATAATAACCATTTTTGTCTCTTCTAATCTGTATTGTTTTGAAATCTTATGAGTCTGAAACTAATATAGCTACCCCTGCTTGTTTCCTGGGCCTTGTTGCATGAAATATTGAATTTCATCCTTTTATTTTCAGTGTATGAGTTTCCTTGTGGGTGAAGTGTGTCTCTTGAAAGCAGCAAATTGGGGGTTTCTGGTTTTTTTAAATTCAGTCAGCCAGTCTATGTCTTGTAATGGTTGAGTTGAGGTCACTCACATTCAGAGTAATTATCGAGGTATGTTTGGTATGTCCTGCCACTGTTACAGTTTTTCAGCATTATTTACTAGACTTGCTTTTTTCTCAGCTCATTCTCCTACATCTGTTGTCTCTTTTTCTCTGGGGTCTTTGATGTTGTTGGCCTCCTTTTTGCTTTCTAAGTTTCTTTTAAGTATTCTCTGCAATGCTGGCTTATTGGCTGCAAATTTATTTAAGCTTTCTATATCATGGAAAGGTTTAATTTCTCCCTCTAACTTAAAAGATGGTTTTGCTCTATATAGTAGTCTGGGTTGGCATTTATGTTCTCTTAGTGCTTGGATGACATTGCTCCGTGATCTCCTAGCTTTTAGTGTCTAGGTTGAGAAATCTGCAGCTATCCTGATGGGCTTATCTTTGTAGGTCACCCTCTGTTTTTCTGTCATAGCTTTTAATATTCTCACTTTGTGCTGGGTCTCTAGTATTTTAATTATGATATGTCATGATGAGGCTCTTTTCTGATCCAAGTTGTTTGGTGTTCTATATGCCTGTAGTTCAATGTTCATTTCTTTCCTTAGATTTGGGAAATTTTCTTCCTAATTTCATTGAATATGGCCTTTAAGCCTTTGTTTCCTGCACTCCTACAATTCTGAAATTGTTTCTCTTTGAGTCATCCATCAGCTGTTGTAACCATTCTTTTTCTTTCTTTTTGTTTTGCATTCTTTATGGTCTGTACTTTCCAGCTCAACCATTTTATCTCCTAGGTCTGATATTCTATTCTCAAAATGTTCAAAGTAGTTACTTACTATTTCCTGTGTGTTTTTCACATCCTAAATGTCTGATTTCAATATTTTTATATCTCTGCTATGTTTTTCTCTAATTTATTGTATTGCCTTCATTATCTTCTCATTTATATCTCTTTTGTCTTCCAATAATTTCTTGTCAATGTTTGCTGATAGCTTTACTATGCCCCGGTATAGCTCTTGCATTTCCTGTTTCACTTCTTGTTTCATTTCTAAGTATTTCTGGGCCCAGAAATTATCATCATCTCTTTTGCCTTTTTCATCTTTGGTTTCTGCTATTTCAAGATCCCTGGTATCATTTTCTGGGTGTCAGGTCTTGCTGTTGGAGATTGATTACCTTGTTTTCTCATTATTCTGTTACAGTGAGTTGAGGCTCTGGTATTTTTCATGGGCTCCTTTTCATTTCTTGAGATTCTTAAATTAGACTCTTTCTAAATGTTACCTGGCTATCTCTGGGCACAGACGGGACTCACAAAGGCTCACTCCTACTGAGCTCCTAAGTGCAAGTGGGGTTCTGCTGGAGGACACCTGGCTGTCTCTGGTGCCTAGGAAGGATGGAGCAAGCAAAGGCTCAGTCCTGGAGTTCCCAGATGCAGGCAGGGCTCTGGCAGGGGCTACCTAGGTGGCTGTGTCTGGTGGTAGGACGGATGGGCAAGGTCCAGTCTCATGAGCTCTCAGGTGCCTCTTGGTTTTTTTTTTTTTTTTTTTTTTTTTTTTTTTTTTTTTTTTTTTTTTTTTTTTTTTTTTTTTTTTTTTTTTTTTTTTTTTTTTTTTTGGTCATATCTGGGCCTTTTCACTGAACTACTTCTTTAATTTTTTTATTTTTTGGTAGGGCCTCATTAAATTGTCAAGCTAAACTGGAACCTGCAATCCTCCTGCCTTAGTCTCTCATTGCTGGAATTACAGGCAAGGACCACCGCATCTTGACTGGGTACACATTTAGGTGAAGCAGGCAAGCCGAGGGGGACAGGTATGAAAAAAAAGCTGCTATACAGAGACACTATTAAGATTTTCTTCTCTTTTCTCTTGAATTTTGGTTCTCAATTCATATGCATAGAATAAAATATGAACTCATCTCTGTTTCCTTCAATAGTCAAACAACAGGTCCATTATTCTTTTCCAGTTGAACTTAAAATTCAGTTTTACAGATAATTACCTAGAGAAATAAGAGCTTTCTATATACAGTTTGTGAGATTTGGTTCTAAATGTGAATGATAGTTTTATATATTGCTTCTCCTTGCTTCAAGTGTGTACACATTGTTTACATGACTGAATCAGGAAACCCTGCACGTGCTTATTAGTGCTTCTACAGTCCCAGCTGTTTCCTCTCTAGGGTTCTTCCACATTTTCTAAAGCTCTTTTCAGAAAGACAACTTGGATCACTACTGCTCCTAGATTCCACAAACATACTTGGCTGTTCTAAGCTTCCTCTGAGACTGAGACTCACTATCCTGGCACCAAAAGAAAGAGAAAAGTTAGCTCAGGACTTCATTCCCTGACACTCAGCAGCTTCATTCCTTTTCTTTTGACTCTTTCACTAGATGCAGGAGATTTGGGGGTCTGGAGGAGAAGGTTTCCCTGATTCATCTCAATGTCTTCCAAAGCCCTTCTTTTTGCTTGGAGCTCCTTCAGTCTCCTTTAAGGCCAAGAATTTGAAACCTTAACCTAAATAAAACTTCTTTTTCTGTTTGTTTGTTTGTTTTTTTTGCTGAATCATTACACCTAGATGCCCTAGTGCATCTCAAATTGATGATGAAATGGTAAAGAAAAAAGAAACACCCTCAAGTTTATTGTAAACATTATGTATTGCATATGTATATTAATGAAAATGGTGGGAAAAAAGACTGAATGAGCGTGTCTGGCAGAAAGATGAATTCCTTGAGAACAAGAAGAAAAGGATTTCCTGAATTGAGCAGAGATTTCCACTAAGTAGCTTGAAACACAGAGGTGACATGAAAATGAAAGTAAGAGAATGCTGGGCTGTACTCTCTGGTGGCCCCTTGTGGGAGGAAGGGCTCATTCCATTTTGTTTTCCTCCTGGATTGTAGAGCCATATCCAGGTTATAATTAATAATTCCTCAACTTAAATCTCTTCTCATTGTAACTTCTATCCTCTTAGCAGAGCCTGATATGCCAACACAGCCTTGTCTCATGATGCCAAAGAGATCAAATACATTGGGAGAAAAAGAAAGGCCAAGAGCACACTCACCTCTTGTAGGAAAGAGGCCACAGAGAGGCAGCCACTGCACAGCCAAGATGAATAATGAGCTCCTATCATATTGATTTTCTGCTGCTGTAACAGAACACCCCAGAACAGGTATATGCTGAACAATAGGAGTTCATTCCGCTCCTGGTTCTGAAGGATGGCAGTCTGGAAGCACGGTGTTGACACCTGGTGAGGATCTTCTGGCTACATCATAACACAGCAGAGGGCATCCCACTGTGGCAGAGTGGACTTGCTTTTGGGTCTGTCTTCTTTTTATTTTATAATCAATGCTCTTAAACTTTATGGCTTTCTATAATTCTAATTACATTCCAAAGGCCCCACCTTCAAATTTCATCAACATATGAATTTGGAGATTTAATTACCAATATACGAACTTTTGTGTGTGCTTTCAGATCACATCTGTGGAGGAGCAGGAAAGTGAAGAGAAGTTCATGCTGCAGAGGTGCCTGGCAGGAGACAGCCCAAGGCCAGACACAAAACACTTTCTTGCCTCTCCTATACCAGAGGAAGTTGACCTGGGAATCACTTAAACGATGGAACGATGGAAGAAATACGGTTATAATGGACATGTGCCTAATAATAACATAATAAATATCGGGGTGGTACTCAGCCTAGATCTTTAGCTCTTCCTTCTCTGCTTCCTTGGCAACTTTACTTGTCTTTGAAGACTCAGATCACCTCCCCCGTCCTTCTTAAATACAGTTTAATGCTTCACTTTCTGTGGTTCCAAAATGCGTAGTCTATTTCTCCATTATAACATTTTATATTTCTAGAGCTCTTGGGAAAGTATTTTTTTTTCTGTAGTGTCTCATAACACCTACACCTATGCACCTAGCGCGAGAGAGAAAGAGTTGAATATCTACCTATAATTATTAACTGACCAAAATCATTACTAATAGCTTGCTATTGACTGGAGGCCTTATCAACAACATAGACAGTCGATTACACACATTTTTATGCTGTATGTATTGAACACGATGTGAAGGTTTCAAGAGATCGCTTTACTAGAGAGAAACACACTTCTACTGAGATGACCAGTGTCACTGACATGTCAAGCAGGTTCTCTTTGAAAAACTTGAGCTCACTAAAACAGTGGCAGCACAGTGTATTCTATAGTTAATTTTAGCAGTTACGATTTCATAGTCATTAAATTCCTTTACATCTTTAATAACTGCAAATGACGTTGTAGTAAAGTATTTATGTTAACATTTGATATTTAATATTTTACTTAATAGATGGACTTATATTTTATGACAATAAATGATAAAATAGGCTTACATATATGTCATGCATTCATAACATATCCAGCTTTTTCTTGAGTTTTTCACATTTCTGGGCTACATAGTTTACATTGATCTTGAGTATTTTATGCACATACATAAGGATAATGGGAGCCTTGACCTAAGGAAGGCAGCAACCCCTAGAAGCTGAACAAGATGTGGAAATCAATTGTTTCCTATTATAGAACCCCAGAAAGGAAGGCTGCTCTGCTCATACTGATTTTTTCCCATTTTATTGATATGTATATGTGCAAAATTTAAGGTTTACAATGGAGTTGAGCCTTTTATGCACATATGCATCTTTTCAAGGTGACAAGGACTTTCCCACTCTCCTTCTGTCCCTCCCCCTCCCCTCCCCTCCCTCCCTCCTCCCCCACCCGACCCCCCCCCCTTCACTTCGTTTTTCGTTTTAAGTACTGATTTTAACTCAATGAGACTGTGTCAGACTTCGGAGTAACATTTGGTAAGCAAATTAATTTTCTTGTTCTAAACTAGTAACATTATGTTCATTTGCTACAGCAGAAAGAGAAAGTTAATTGAGATTTTTATAATCCAGCTTCTCACAGTTAGAACTCGGATCTGATTTTCAGTCCAGTTTGCTGTCCACCCGCAGATTTCATTCTTTACACACCCCCATGGAGGGGTTATGGATTTTGTACTGTGTCCTCAATCAGTCAGTTACCCACTTGAGTTTGCTGTTTTCTTCTTTCATCGCGGAAGTGGCACTTACCCATACCTAATAACTCCTATAATTCTTCAAATTACCCTTGGAGCTTGTGGTTGCCCACGCCCATAATCTCAGCACTCTGGAAGGCTGAGACAGGAGGATGACAAATCTGAGTCCAGCCTGGGCAAATTAAAGAGATCCTGTACCAAAATAAAAGATTTTTAAAAGGGTTTTGGAGATAAAGATCAGGGTGAGGAACCCAGTTTCAATTCCTAGTACCACAAAAATTGTCTTTGGTCCTGGATCTCTCAGATACTAGAGATATTATTGAAACCAGGAGTTACCTTCAACCTATATTCCATCCTATTCTATACACGTGATTTTTAGTAATCACACAGCTGAAACAGGTCAGGGTTTACATGAGGGGGCCTTGGCACTTGGTGAGTGAGTGAACACATCTCAGTTTCTCATCTGATACTGAGACCTGCTTCCTAGGATTTTTTTTTTTTTTTTTTTTTGTACTTAGTTTGAGTTTCTCTAGAAGGGTAAGATAACACAAGAATTTGGATGCACGTAGGCTATTGAGCAAGGGGAAACAACACAGCCAGGAGAGAGATCAGAACAGGAAGGGACCGCAGCCAATAGATAGGGCGTTTACGTAACCCACAGCAGGTTAAGAAAAGTTGGGTCCTGTTCATGCAACATCTTATAAGAGGTGGGGAATTGTTTGTCCTTCTCAATTCAAGTATAGAATATTGCATTTCATTATTTGATTACTTTATAAAATGTATTCAATGTAAACTTTATGCTTTGCTCTTATACATACCAATAAAATGAGAAGAAAAAAACCCAGCAGCACCGCATTTCTCTTCCCAGTCTTCTGCAACCACGTCTCCCTGAGACCACAGCCAGGAAAAATTCATTGTCACTAAGGATCCAGACATTAGGCAGTGCATCGTACACACTGTAATCATTGAGAGATGGGATAAAAAATGAATGTAAGAGCCACGTGTAGTGGCTGACACCAGTCATCCCAGCTACATGAGAGACTGCAGCAGGAAAATTGCGAGTTCAAGGCAAAACCAGGGAACTTAGCAAGGCCCTGTCTCAAGATAAAAAATCAAAAGGGTTTGGAAAGTAGCTCAGTGGCAGAGTGTCCCTTCGTTCCATCACAAGTGCTAGATATAAATGAATGAATGTGAGCTCTAGGCTTAATCTTTTTTTTCCCAAGTGAACATGCATAGAAAATGAAACAATAATTTAAAAATAATAAAATAATGATAATAAAAAGAAGATGTGTTGAAATTGAGCCCAAACAAAAGTTAATGGTCTCTCAGGCCAAAGAAAACAGAAAAAAAAAAAGATTTGAGGTTATTGAAGTGATTAAAATGTGCAGAGGGCTGGAGGAATGGCATAGTTGTTAGAGCACTTGCCTAATTGGTGCAAGGTCCTGAATTCAATTCCCCAGCACCACATAAACCAAGTGTACTGGCCCACGCCTATAATCCCAGCACCCAACAGGCCAAGGCAGAAGAATTGCCATAAATTTGAGGCCAGCCTGAGCTACATAGTGACTTCAGGACCAGCCTGAACTATAGAGTAAGGCCATGTCTCAAGAACAAAACAAAACAAAACAAAACAAAATAAAACTTGCAGAGCAGGACACGGGAGAGAAAGCAGCTACAGAGGAGTCCTACCATCCAAGCCCAGCAGGCACATCACATACACAGAAGCATGAATATGACAGCTGAGCTTGCATCTGGGGCAAAGAGGCCACAAAAATGGTATACTTTAAAAATGGTATACTTTTAGTATTGAAAGAGAAAAAAATGCTACCTCAGAATTTTATATTCTGTATTATTTAGCAAAGGATTAAAATATTTCAGAAGAAAAGCTAGAAGAATGTTTTGCCGCATACCTGAACTTCAAGAAATAGTAAAGGATACTATGAGGTTGATGCCTTAACAGCAAGGGCTCTTACTCAATCCACATAACTTACAGGGATAAGTCAAAAATTCAAAATAATTAGATCCCTAATGTTTCCTCTAAATACTTAGAAATTTTAAAAACACATTTCTAAATCATGTACCATGATTCAGAACTAATGATCAGCATCTATTATTGTTTCTTGAGTTCACAATGAAAGCCATTTTCATTTGGATAAGATGGTATCTCCGTGTTGTTTTGATTTGTATTTCTCCGAAGGTTGAAAATAATGAACATTTTTTCATGTATTTGTTAGCTGTTAGTATGTCATTTGAGAACTGTCTACTCATTTCAGTTGCCTACCTTCTAATAGAGTCTTTGATGTTGAGGAGTCTATTTTTCTTCTGTTCTTTTTATCTTGTACTTGTTAAACTCTTTCCTGATGTATAAGTGGTACACACTTTTCCCTGTTCTATTGATTGTCTCCTAACTTTGTTGATAATTTCCTTTGTTGTACAGAAAATTTTTAATTTGATGTAATCACTGGTGTTAATTCTTCTGGGGGGTTTTTTGCATCAGTATTCTATTGAGAGAGTCTTTGTCCACACTTATATCTTCAAGAATTTTGTCTGCTCTGTCCTCCAAAAGGTTCACTGTTTTCATTTTAATATCTAACGCTTTAATCCACTTTGATTTGATTTTGGTACAGGGAAATAGGTATGAGTCTACAAACATTCTTCTGCATGAGGATAATCAGTTCTTCCAGATAACCATTTACTGGCTATTCTTTTTCCAATGAATGTTTTTGGCCTCTTTGCCAAAAATCAGATAACTAAAGCTAATTGACATTGTCTCTTCATCCTCAGTTTCTTTTCCCCCACTGGTCAACCTGTTCATTTTGTGCCAGTAACATATGGTTTTCATTACTGTTACTTTTTTATATAACTTCATAACTGCAATTATGATGCCACCTGCTTTTGTTTTACCTTGTTGCTGAAGACAGCCTTGACTATTCTGGGCTTCTTTTGGTTCCATATGAATTTCAGAATTTTCCTTTAATTCTATCAAAGTTTTGTTGTTGTTGTTTTGCATAGAAATTGCATTGAATCTGTACGTCAACTTTGGCAGCATGGCCACTTTGACAATATTAGTTCCACCTATGCAGGAGTAGGGGATGTCATTTTACTTTCTAAGATCCTCTTCAATTTCTCTTTTCAGCATAACATAGTTTTCATTGCAGAGGTCCTTCATTTCCTTGGTTGGTTTATTCCTAGGTTTTTAATTTGGGAGGGGACATATTGAGAACGGGGCTGTTCTTCCCCACTCAATGAGTTCATTTTTAATGTAGAAGAATGCTATTGACTTTATATTAATTTTGTGTCTGAATTTGTTAGTTTTAAGAGTCTCTTGGTAGAGTTTTGGGGCCTTCTATGTAGAGAAGTTTGTCACTTGAAAAAAAAAGATTATTTAACCTCTTCCTACTCCCTGTATTTTATTCTCTTGGATTTCTCTGGCTAGGTTTTTCAGAACTATGGTGAATAGGACTGGTGAGAATGGGCAGCTCTGTCTTGTTTCTGACTTCTGCGGAAATGCTTTCAATTTTTTCCACTTAGTCTAATGTTGGCAGTATGTTTGTCATAAGTGACTTCGATTAGCTTGAGGTAAGGTTCTTTTACATCTGTTTTTTGTTAAAAATTTTATCATGAATGCATGTTGTATTTTTTCGAAGTATTTTGCCTCTATTGAGATTATATTTGTCCTGCTTTTGTTTATGTGATGCATTACATTAATTAATTTATGTGTGTTGAACTATCTTTGCATTCTCTGGGGTGAAACCAGGTCAGTGTATGATCATTTTCATGATGTGTTGAATTCTGTTTTCCATTATATTATTGAGGATTTTTACATATTTGTTCATTAAGGAAATTGGCATATAGTTTTCATTCCCTGGTAAGCCCTTGTCTGTTTTTGGTATTAGGGTAATGCTAACTTCCAGGAAAAAAAGTTTGGCAATGTTCCTCCTCTTTCAATTTCATGCAACAGTTTAGGAATTATTGGCACTAGCTCTTCTCTGAAGTACTGATGAAGTTCTTCAGTGAATCTGTCCAGTCCCTATCTTTCCTTAGTAGGTTGTATTAGTTTGGGTTCATTCAAAAGACAGAATTTATAGATTTTATCACAAAAACATCTGTTAGGAAGGCTTACAAATCCAAGGATAGAGGTTGCAGCCATGAAGTAGATCTCCCGTCCGGGACTGCAGAACAGCTGGTGAGGTGAGAATCTGCTATAGATCTCAGGTGAAGACCGAAGCCTGAAGATCAGTGACTGAAGAGCAGCAACAGACAGGCACAAGTCGAGACTGGAGCAAATCTGTGGACACATAGGTAGAGAATCTACTACCAGCTCAATGTCAAAACTTCTTATTAGTCTGTTCAGGGGGTTTATATCTCTTTGGTTCAATTTTGATATCCTATATGTATCTAGAAATTTATCTATTTCTTCCAAATTCTCCAACATGCTAAAGTATAAATTTTCAATAGTTCCTCAGAATCATCTGAATTTTTTGCAGTGCCCATTATGATTTAATTTTTTTATTTTTAATTGCATTACCAGGGGCTTTGTTTCTTTTGTTCTCTGGTTAATTTGGCTAAAAGCTTATCAATTGCATTTATTCTTTAAAGAACCAATTATTTAATTTATTGATCTTTGTCTTATTTTAGCTTCAATTTCATTAATTTCTGTTCTGATCTTTATAATTTCTTTTCTCTTAGCAATTTTGGATTTGAGTTTTTCTTCTTTTTCTAGAACCTTGAGATGCATCACTAAATAGTCCATTTGGGACTTCTCTTTTGTTTTTTAATATGCACATAGATAGCTATAAATATTCTCCTGAGTACTGTTTTCATTGTGTCCTATAGGTTCCAGTATGTTGACCTTCCATTGTCATTTGACTATAGGAAGTTTTTAATCCTTTCCAAAGCTTTTTCTGTGACCCACTGTTTGTTCAATAATATATTGTGTAGTCTCCATGTATTTGGATAGTTTGTGTAGTTCTTTATTTATTGAGTTCTAGTTTTTTCCCCCACTATGAGTTAAAAGTGTATAAGAAATTATTTCAATGCCTTTGTATTTATTTAAACATGGCTTATGGTTTATTTTGGAAAAAGTCCCATGAGTTTCTGAGGTAAACAGTGTACTCTGTTGATGTTGGTTGGGGCACTCTGTAACTGTCCGTTAACTCCAATTCTTTCATAATGTGGCTTAACTCTGAAATTTCTCTGTTCATTTTTTGTCTAGCTGACCTGTGAGAGTGGGGTATTAGAGTCTCTACTATGACTGTTTTGGGATCTGGTTAGCTCAAAATGCATTTCCAAATTTCCTCTCTGCACCTACCTAAAGGGCCATCTGGTCGCTACTCCTACATTGAGCTTTCAGTCCTCAGTTCTTTGAGCTCGGAGGCCTTGAAGCCAATCCGGGTTTCTCCAACTAAATGACTCATCTTGCAGCATGCTGCATCCAAGGACCCTTTTTGTCTGTCGCACACAGCCACAAGATTGTCTGGCACTGTCTCAGCTGCCCTCCTGGCTATAATTCTCCCATGTCGGTCACTGATTAAGGAAAAAGGCGGGCTGGGCACACCTGCCCGCTACAGCCCCGGGCCCTGCTTGCTCAACATGGCAGAAGGCCCTTCCTGGTCTGGGAAGTCGTGCCATCTGGCTGGTGAGCTTTACCACTTTTCTGCTGGTCCTCTGGTCACTGTTCAGATCCAGTTGCCCCTCCACTTTCCTAAGCTAAGCTGTAGAGGAATTTCCTTTGATAATTCCCGTCTTCTGACTGAGTTCATGGGGAGCTATTGACACAGTATCCTCACCATTTGCCTCCATCCCTGGAGCCAGCAGGGTCCTCACTGTTACCTCAGGGTGAGTGGGAACCCACCCAGAAACGTGTTCCAGAGCCAGGTGGAAGGTGGAGGGGGCTGTTCACCGCATCTACAAACTGCTGCTCTCCCAGGGTTGCCCCACTGTCTTTACCCCACCTGGACAGTCTCACAGGCTGCAGATCGGCCAATTGTGTTGGACCCAGAGGCCAGGTGATAAGAGGGTCAGTGCAGGAAGTTGATAAACATCCTTAATTGTTTTGAAAACCCTCCCAGGGAGTTTCCAACTCAGCAATCCCCAATCAGACTTTGACTCTGGCTACAAATTGCTGCTTCTTCATTCTCTGATGTGTTTTTCCATCTTCTCGCTCACCTCTCTTCCTGTCTGCATAGCATGCATTCTTCATGTTCCATCCAAATTTGATTCTTTTCTAAATTCATACAATAGTTTGAGCAATACCTGTGTACCTGACGCAGGATTTTCCAAACATTATTTCTTTCAATCTGTCGTAAACCAATGAATGTTCTTGGCATAAACTTAAAAATGAGACAATGGGAACCAAGCGGGGCCATCTTATTTACATTTCTAAAAGGAAGAAGCATGTTACTGTGCTAAAAGCAAAGTTTTGGGCTTCAAATTTTGGTGTTACTTGCTGTGGGAACTTGAAGAAGTTACTTAACTTCCCTAACCTTCAATATTCTCATCTTCTGGACTGGGATTTAAATGGCAATCTTTCAGAGTCAATAATAGGACTAGGAAGATTATACATTTATGACACTTAGCATAATGCCTACTAGATGGCAAACATCTAATGTTTACTCTCCCACTAGGAATTATTTTGTAGCAGAAATTAAGTCATAAATATGGCTTCTGTGCTGCTCACTTTTCTATAGACCCTTTCCTACCTTCCCTTTTCAGACATAGTCTGCATCTCTATTCTATTTCCTTCATGTTGTACTTTTTTCTTGGTTATGGTGAGATTCACATTCACACATTTTAGTTAAGCTTTGGACTATCTCCTTTAAGACTAAATTTCTCCATGGTGAGTATATGTGACACCTGCCTATCTTCTGCTGCACTCTACACCCTACAGGATGAATCGATAGTTTTCCATTGATTTGACTGTCAGGTGATTATTGAAACACATCAACCAGACTCTATAGTATAGAAATGCTAATTTTTTAAAGGACAGGCATCATAAATGTAATGTTTTATTATAATAATGTAGTTCTGGTTAAGTTTTAATGATTTGCTGCAGAGGACACAAGAGGATAAGTGACAGAGAAATGCAGCATGAGAATGACCACTGAAAGAAATCTTAAATATTGAGGTTGATGAAATATTATTTTTAAAATCCCAAATGTACTTAGCATCTTTTCCTTCCAGTTAAATTTAAGTAGCATTTTCCTTGAAATGAGCAATAGGTTTTGATAAAGACTCTGCATGAATTCAAATTTAAATCCCTTTGATATTAGTAGATCTTTGATGTCAGCGTAGATTGTGTATGAAATCGGATTTGAAAAGTATCATGCCTAGTCATTTTAATAGCTTTTTTATAATCGCTTTTAAATTTCACTTTCCAAGAGAAATGTTTTGAGCCTGAGATTACAGTGGAACTCAAAATGCACCCGAAAGTAATTTAAACACGTGAACTCATAAAGTTTTATTGTTTACGTTTTCTTATCTTACACTGCTAAGAAATAAACAGCTTTTAAGATGGCCATTACCTCATATCTTTAGACAAGAGCAGTCAGTAATTAACAAAGTTCCATGACTTCTCATTCTAAAATACTCTCCAAACACTCGAACTTGGAATTCATTATATATCGTACTAAAGTCTAAGTACTTAGTACTTTATGGAATGAATCAAATTAAAAAGAACTTTTAAAAAACAGAATTATTGTAAACTACCATAAAACTTTCCATTTTGATTTCATCATATTGAAAAGATGATTTTTCTGTGAATATTTTCAAAAAACATTGATGTATGGGAAAATCATTTGAGATAACATGTATTTTTAACGATTGATATTTCTATATTATAGTTATTTTTCTCCTCAAAGATAATTGAAGCTTTCTAATTTTCATACAATAAGACAGTTTAAAAGATTTGATTTTCTTTTACATGACTTTTCAAAATCTAAACAGACTTTTTAAAAGTGCAAATAAAAAATCGGTTATAACCATTCCAAGTACTTCCAAGTTAGAAGACAGAAAAAAATTGAATGTTTTTTCGGCTTATAGGTAAGTGATCATTCTGACACCAGAGACCATCAGAGTATGTTCTGGGGCCAGGGGAGCTCAGACAGTGTGAGATTGCAGTGTTCAGAGGCAAGTACAATAGAGTTGACTTGGAGCTGCAGAGGTACTGCAGCACTGAAACACTACCAAGGACACATCTAGAAGAAATTATTTTCTCTCACTAAAGGAGATACACCAAAAATTGACAAGCACCCTGATTTATTAAAGCACTGGCTGCTATGGGTTAAGTGTTATGGCTTGGATCAGGAATGTCCCCCAAAAACCTCATGGATTTAGATGTAGTGAGATACCCAAGGAAGCGCATGCTGTTGTGAGGAAGAGAGGGATGCTTGGAATTTGATCTGGAAAAATTGTGTCACCAGGGGCAGAGCTTTCAGGTGCATGCTATTGATTCATGGGCCTAATGCGGATATCCTAATAGGCAACTTGAATTAAGTAAAGGAAGAGAGAAGAAACATTGTTACAGCTTCTTCCTGGGAAAGCTCTGGCCTTTGCCTTCCTCTCCAGACATCAACTTGCTCCTCCTTCACTTGGATTTCTGTCTGCCATGCCATGAAGGGCTTCTTTCCACCTAGACCTCTGCCACATGCTTCCACTGCTGCTGGCCACATGTGAATGGATTGTGTGAGGCCTTCTGGAGCTGTGAGCTAAAACAAATTTTTTGTTTCTTAAGTTGTGGATGCCAGGTATTCTGTCTCAGCAATAACTAACTAAGACCTTAAGGGAGGGGAGATGGAGTTTAAAAGTGTGTAGGGTCAGATGGAATCTTCTTGGGAAGATTCCACACTTAGAAGAAAGGGAGGAATCTTCTATGAGGGAGATGGAATTCAGAGGCCTGTGTAAAGAGAATAAGAAAGTGGCCAAAGACAGCCCTAATAAAACAAGTTAGTATCACAGAATAAAGAAAAGAGAAGTAAGTTTACCCTTTCCCCAAGCATAGGCATTTGTTAGTGACATTGTATTTTATTGATACAACAGAACAGAACCCTTTTGACTTACCCACCCAAATTAACAGCATGGAGAGATCCAACACATGTAATCACAAGCAAGAAAAAGAATCTTGCATTCCAAAATCAAAACAAAATAAATAGAATATGAAAATAAAGCTATTTACAAGAAGAAAAATGTTTAAAAACAGGAAACAGATTAAATATCATTAGTCAAGACCTAATTGATATAAAATATAAGAAATTAGAAATTCAAATATTCAATATAAAAATAAAAACACTGTAGAGCATGGTCTCTGGAACCTGGAAGCCTGCTGAGGTAAACCCATGAGCCATTATCCATATTACATGGGAGATTCCTGGGCCTGCAGCTTCCTCTGGCTTGGTTCCCCTATGGGTATTAGAAAAACAATATCTAGCCCTTAGATATGGTCTGATCTCCCTTGTCTGATCTGTCTTGACTTGATATTTGTCCATTGTGGTGACAATAATCTCTTGACCCTTCTAGCCAATAGCCATGCGGCCCTGGTTCCCAGTGTTGAGTACACTATGTGTTGTACTTTGTGTACTGGTTACATGTGCATAAAGAGTTACACATTTCTTGAAGATGCCCCTATTAAAACTGACACAAATAATTTATGCATTTACTTCAGAGAAGCTAGATAAAAAAGACTAAGTGGGAACATTGTCAGATACATATTGTGGGTATATTTTCATTTCCAAAGAACCTTTGTAACAGTTCTTCCATAAAAGTCTGTGCTTTATGGAATTTCATAATAAACCATTACTTGTTTTTAGAAATAAGATGCTATTTTGAAAACAAATACTAGTTAAACTCACAGCAATCCTCCTGCCTCAGCCTCTTAAGTGCTGAGATTGCAGAAATGTGCCACCAAATCCGGCTTTTCAATTAATTTTAATAGGAGTTAAAACATGAGAAATTCAAAGCATGTATTTTTCAAAATATTTTACCATACATAAACATAAATACATTATTTTATGACTTTTTCAGAGTTTTGGTTATTGAATGTAGTAATGTTTCACAGTTGCCTGTCCTGATTATTCATACTATAAAAAGATAAACTGAGGCACAGTAAAAATGTGAAATTCTTTCTTATGAGTGCAAACTGATAGTCCTCGTCACCTTCATATTTTATTTTACTACATTTAGTTCCTTAAATTAGATTTTCCCCTCCTCCAAATTACTTGACAAATAAATTGGACAATGGTTGGTTTTAGTTTTTAAAAAATCCAAAAAACTGAAGAAAAAATTATCTTTTAGAAGAAAACTATAGTGCCCCTATTATTAAATTCTTGCCCTTTTGCTTTGAGATTATTCTTTACCCACAATTTAGACTAAACCCTGACTCTTCTACTTCCTTCCAGTACCTGAACGAAACTAGCTGAACTTATATTTGAAATTGTTACCCTCCCTGCCCCATTATTCTGACCTGGGGACCCTTGAAATTGAAACTTCCTTTTTAAGGCTTGGAGGTAGCTTAGTGGTAGAACACTTGCCTAGTGTATGTGAGGCCCTGAGTTCAACCCCCGTCCTGAAAAAAAGGAAAAAAAAAAAAACAAAAAAAACTGCCCTTTTTCTAAAAGCCTGCAAGCTGGAAATGAGAAACTGACACGAACTTCACATGAGTCAGCAAACCACAAATCAGAAACATCTAGCAGCTTGCCACTGGCTCTTTCCACTCCAAATGATTATGTTTTGAATTTATCTAGAAATCTCAGCTAGCTGCCACTAGACTCAGAAATTTGGTTTACAAACTGCTCCAATTGTTAACTTTTGTTTTTGTTCTGTCTCCATAGGAATATTCTTATTAAAGTGCTCTCGAGTTAACTTTGATGTGATTCCTGTAAACATGCACTTCCTAAAAGGAGACAAAACTTTTAATTGGACTGACCTATCCCCCCAAAAAAGTGACTGATTAAATGGGATCCTTTTCCACTCAACTGCTAATATAATTCTTTCTCTGAAGTCATCAACTTGGGCTCTCATAGATGAAACTACTAGGGGGTGCCAGAGTGATGTTGGGGCACAGGCAACGACCCCTGGTGACTGGTACTTTGACATCAGAAGCTGCCTAGCAAAGGAGTCCTAAGCTCATCTGTGTCCACCTTTCAGCAGTGCAGGGAAGGCTCTCGGGAATTCTTGCACCTGCTTTACAGCTGGATCTGCCAGAGTGAACACGATTTCCTTCTATCCCCTCCCTGAAATCTCATTACCAATCCCAAGACATAAAGCATGAAAAGATAAGCACACCTGTACTGACTGTCACAATGTTTGTCTCTTAGACCTTTCATAATCCAAGGAGAAATATTCACACATTATATTCTGTCTCCTAGTTTCATCTGTTCTCCTTACCATCCATTACCATTCCAAAATGACTAACAGCCCTCCAACTACTCTTTCTTCTATGGATTATTTAAACTTGAATCATCTGACATTTTTTAAGTGTTACATTTACTCCTGTGCTTACGTAGGACATTGATAAGTCTCTCATCCTTTTTCTTTATGAACTTGACTTTTGTTACAAATACATCATCCATGACCCTTGATAATAAGCAGGAAAGAGATGAATTCTCGTGACTTTCATTAAAGGTAATAATTCACTTAAAATTCATACAGAAGTATTTTATCATATTTTTGAACACTTCAGTAAACCTAATTTAAAAATATGTGAAATTCTCAGAAATTTTTGAAAAATATTTCTCTGCTAATATCCAGTTAATAAGGTAATAAGCAACTATCCTCCTAAATTCTAATAATCTTAACAATAATACCACTCACTCTGTTACAATTTACCAGAGCAGTTCACATGAGTATTCTTTTCTACACATACCATTACATACAAAGACCAAGAAGCATTGCTTTGCAGAAAGTTACTTCCAAGTCTACTTTCCCATCCCCTCTCCCAACTACCAACAACAACCAGTGATGCCGCACTCTCTCCTTCACTATAAACTTTCACTGCAATTGGAATATGCCATAAAATGGTCCCTCAACTATGTGGAACAAAACTAAATTCACCTTTGGCAGCAGAATAAAGACAACATAATTTTTTATGTAGATCATGCGAGTGTGTCAATGGAGAAGGTCTGAGGAGGTTTTTCTAAGAGGAATTGGGAACCAAAACTAGGCCTTGAACCAGAAAATTATTTCAGGATGCATCAGTGAGATTCATAGGCATTCTCATTAGGCAGAGTTACAAAGTAAGAGAAAATAGAAAGGAATTTCAGCTTGAAGAGCCAAAAGTGGCCCAGCTCTGAAGAAGATCAATCTAGCCAGTTAACAAAGGACAAACGTCAATCTTTATAGATTGGCTAAGGTGGGCTAAGGTCTGGTTGATCACCACCTCAGTTCTGGCTTTGCAAGATGACTGCAGAAGTCCTAACTGCTTAAGGAGACAATCCTTTCCCTATGAGACTATTTTACAAGTCTCAGTTTAGGAGCTGCTGAAATCCAACGTGACTATAGGTTTAGTCTCCAAGGAGACTTCTGGGTGCCCATTCATAGTTGAATATCGTTAAAAATCCCTTATTTTGATATCCTCTGTCTTGCAAGAAGGATGAGATTATATAAGCTAAGAATAAAACTTGTATTACCAACTTTTAGATAAGATTAACATCTCTTTATGCAGGCTGAGCAAGTATTGTTGAAGTAATAAAGAAGTCAGAGACAAAATGAAGGTCAAGGTCTGTTCTGGTTTTTTTTTTTACGCATTGGGCAACTTTGAACCCAACTGTAGAGTCATGAGTGGTTTTGTTTTCTGAGTTTGTTTCTGTTTCTTTGTTTGTATCTGCTTGTTTGTGTTTATTTGTTTTAGCATAAGCAGCTCTTGATTCCCGACTGTTTCAGAAAAAAACAAAAATCATGCCTTTGATGAGTAATAAGCTACAAGGCCAAGTGTTCACCTGCCCTTATTCACATGGTGGTCTCTGACAGCCTCAGAAGAAGAAGCAGACTTGAAACAATTTAAGTGAAGAGACTACCTTGAAAAATAAGGATACCCTAAGAAAGAGAGTGCATGAAATGAAACTTTACAGAAAGAGAGTCAAAGGGGAAACCTCGCCCAGGCCAAAGGGACCCCATGAAAGGCCTGACAATCGCCCTCTAAATGGCAATAGAGCCAATCTTTAAATTTCCTTCCACAAGCCTCCAAGATCCCAAACCAGACTGGGCTTCACTGTGAGAACATCCTGAAATCCCTTTCTATCCCCATGTCCTATTCCTAGAAAGTCAAGTCACTAGAAAGCTCAGGAGGTAGAGAGAAGAGTGATAATCTGCCCTCTCCTTCAACATGCAGGCTCTCACATTTATCATCTGCAGATGATTTCAGCTATGAGGTGTGTGCATGTTGTATGTGTTAGTAGGATGTCTTTATTTATTTATCAAAGTGATGTGTTGGTTAATATGTTAAAGTTGATAATTTAAAACCCAAGATTGAACTATACTTGAAATTTTAAAAGGTCAGAGTCCTTTTTTAATCTTAGAGCAAGTGGATGGACTACAGAATATACTTAGGGGTATCCCTGGTTCCATGTCTCTTAGCATGTGAAAATTATTGTCACCAAAAATAATTTAAGAACAAATGGGAGACAAAAAATAAAATTGACTTACTGCTTTAGATCTCACTTGTTCAGTGTGTTAATTTCCACATATCTGTTTAAAGTAATAAATGTGGCTCACTGAAAACACAACATGATGTTGTCCTTAAAAACAGACAGAGAGTCCTGTTGGGCTATTTTCATATTCAATCAATATTTGTATTTTTACTTATTTATGCTAATATAGACATTATTTGTTCACAAAAGTGATTGATAACAATAAGGTTGGGGCTGGAAGAATAGCTCAGTGGTTAAAATACCTGCCTACAAAGCTCAAGACCCTGGGTTTGATTCCCCAGCACCACACAAGCTGGGTGTGGTGATGTATGCCTGTAATCCCAGCACTTAGGAGGCCAAGGAAGGAGGATTGCCAATAATTTGAGGGCAGCATAAGCTACATAGTGAGTTTAGGACCTGCCTGGACTACAGCATGGGACCTTGTCTCAAAATAAATAAATAAACAAATAATAAATAAACAAAGGTTTTATGGGCTATTTCAAAATAATCTCACTTCATATATGCTACCTTGCCAAACTTCACTCCTCCCATGCCACTTTTTAGCTCATTGTTTCCATAATTTTATAAATGTATTTAATTCTCTTTAAATTAGTTTCATTGTGTTATTAAAATCCACATAAATTTCTCATCCATTTGTTACTTAAGTCAAGATGAGGATAAGTATATTCATTGCCTATTTATTATCAGGCTGTTAATTATACCCTGCTCAGCACAGAGCTCCGAGGACGTGCAGGGCAGACCCTCCTACTGCATCTCTTTTTAATTTGGCATAATTGACAATTCTGACCTTGTGCAGACTCATTTGTCCCTTCATTTGCCTCTAATTTATCTATCATAGCCTTTGTGTCTACAGCAAGCATTAAAATTGTTTGACTTTCTCTGGACAGAATAAAATGCAATCTATGGCATCAAAGTTGCACCATACTGTTCAATGACAATGTAGTTGTCTGAAGTATTCAGAAAATGTATGTTATAAACTTGTATGTGTATGTTATATTACTCTATGGTATTCATGAGGCCAGTGTGACAAACAATGTTTATTAAGAAGATATGTGTGTTTTTTAAAAAGACTTTTTAATTTAGAATTCATTCTAACATACCACCTAACCTCTCTTGCCTCAGTTTTTCTGTATAGGTATTGGGTGAAACATTGCCCATTCTGCCTTATCAAAATAAGATTCGTTAGAAAAGCAGTGCCTTGAAAATTAAATGATATAAAAAACTTCAAAGAAATGTTTTGTGAATTTGAATATAAGCGATGTGATAATGCAAGCTATGCTAACTGCTGTCTGAGATTTTTGCCAGAAATCAGATTCTGGCTTTATTTCACATCTCAGTACAAGAAGCAGCAGTTACTCTTCTGATAGGAAGATGGTAATCTAAGTCATTGGAAGAAGATAGAATCTTTTTCTTCATCTTCTTGTTCCAAAGGCATCTTGAATAGGCAGAAGAAATCTTCATCAACTATTTACGGGGATCCTCGATGAGTCCACCAGTTTCCAGTAGTAAGCACCTTCTATTTTCTTCAATTGCTTAAAATGTGTTTAGATGTTTCCTATCCAACTGGAAATCCACAAAAATTTCCCTAGAGAAGAATGTGTTTTTCTGTGTTGAAATCAAGAAGACTCAGCTCTAGTTATAAATCTATGTAGGAGCAAACAGATGGTTCCTACAGTTGCTTCAAGTTCTACAGTGATTAGATTCTCTTTTCCTGCTAACTCTTCAGTTCCAATCTTTTGAGTTGTAAAATTAAAGATTCTCCATGTTATCTTATCTTGTTCTATCCACAGTAAGAAGACTTCAAAGCTTATTTAATTTCACAAACTTCCAACAGGAAAAAGTTGATGAGAAATACACTCTAAGAAAAAAATTCTCCTATCTATTCTGGATTAATATGCTGAAATTCATGTAGAACAAAGTAAAAATTTGCTCGTTGTCATCGCAGATAACAGGAAAGAGAATGTGTCATTTTGTTCCCTCCTGTGGAACACGAGTAATATATTAAAACATACAATGGGTAATACAATGTGAACTAAACATGTTTGTCCTACATAGAAACAACAGAATATTCTTTCTTTCTTTCAAACTTTCAGAGAAATATGACTGTAATAGAAAAACAAAAGAATGTCAAATGGTTTAAAGTATTAAAAAAAATCCACTAGAGTCCTGTGAATGTGAGTGTGTTTAGGTGACATAATATAGAAGAAAAATTCACCAAATGAACGTGAATCATTAAAAAGTTCCTTTAAAAAAAATCTTTCCTTCTTCTTCCCTTTTCACTATGTAACTGAAGAATAATTTCCTTTAGGTTCTCCTGAGCTATAAATTTATTTTTTTCTTTTGATAAGAGTAAATATTGTCTCCCTGAATCTCTCTTTGAACTCCCTTATTTAATATGTTGGGGGTTTGTCTTTGCTTTTTAAAAACATCATAAAAATGTTTTTTAAAAATTTTATTAGCTCTAGATAACATGTACCAGAAATGAGAACATAGGGTTTAGTCCTCTCTTGGTCGTTGACTAGCTGGGTGGCCTCAGACCTCAGTCTTCTCATCTCCAAGTGTAAATATTCATACTTTATCTTTATAAAGTCAGGAGAAAATGCCAAATCACCTCCTAAGTTCTAACTTCTAATTCTCAATTATTTCTACCTCTAATTTCTGGATTCAATATGAATCTAAGTTTAAACTACTTCCTGATTTCATCAAGTTACTTTTGTAATGTAACAGATAGAGGGCATATTTACACTGTTTTTCATAGAGTTGGAGTGGGATTTAATTTTTTTTCTAGCATAAACGTTCCCAGAATCTCCTTTCAGTTAGATCTTTGCATACATGCTCCATGCGGCTGATTCAGTGGTCCAGCTCTCTGGGTCTCAAGTTTTCTTGAAGGAGTGTTCTATATAAAGTCACCATGTCGTATCATTAAATATGAGGATATGACAAATGCAATGTACTAGCTATAATGAGTGTTTATTGGTCCAAATTAAGAGGAATGGAGTACCTTCCTGAACTAATAAGAAGTTTTTATTAGTGCTAATGGTCAGGAGGGAGAAACAAATCAAAGAAATACATGACTAAGTAAGAAATGATTAAATCAGTTAAATTAATATTAAATTTAATAGATTGAAGAAACTTACTTTCATACCTCTTGTTCTCTATGAATAGATTGAGGAAATAAGAAATTATATAAATTAGAATACAGTTATTAGATGCACTCTTAGACACAATATTGTATTTCCATTAGTATGTCTCTTCATGGGAGTGAGTGAGATAGATCAGGAATAACCCAATGCTTTTCCCATTGAGAGTCAGAAGTGAGTGCTCTGACTGACAGTTAATAGCTGCAATTATGTGGGCTTAAGGAATAATGCAGGGGGAAGAGCACATGTGCAAGTCCCTGGGTCAGTTCCATGTCATAGCATAAAAAGTAGCCTAGCATGATGGCACACGCCTGCAATCCCAGCACTAGGAAGGCTGAGTCCGGAGAACTGCCATTAGTTTTAGGCCAGCCTGGATTAAAGAGTGAGACCATGACCCCTTCTCCACCCCCATCCCTCAAAAAACATGTGCTTGTCCTAGCCTCCTGCAGGTGCTTAAGGAGCTGTCTGCTCTATTTGCAGCAGCCTTGAACTTAGACCAATCCCGGATGAATTTACCCTGTGACCTCCAGGTGACTGCTGCAGTAGACTTGAAAAGTCAACCAATCTCAGCTGATTTTGCTCTGTGGCCAATCCCTGGTGACTCCATCCTGTCAAGTCTTGAAACTTAGACCAATCCAAGGTGACTCTGCCTGCTCTGCTGTTCTATGTAAATAGGATTCCTTTGCTCTCCGTAGGTTAGGCTAGGAGCTAGCCAGTCCAATGGACTGACCCCTAGGCTTACAGCACAGGTCCAAATGAAGTCTTACCTCAGCCACTGGTGACTCATTTCTTGGGTTATATGGGTGCAGAAGGTCATGTAAATCTACTCCAAATTCTTATCGTCAGTTGCAGGGCCAGAGCAGGTCACATTAAAAATAGCTAAAAACACTGCCATAGACTCTGGCACACTGGCAGAACCTGGAAAGGGTCAGTGGAGACTAGTAATGTTGACAGTACTGATCACTAGTGGTGTTGGCTGATGGTGACCATAATTGACCATTAGAAATCAATGACAGTGACAATGACCAGTGGCAAGACAGGGAATCCACTGGTGTTTGAATGGTGATGATGTTTTAACCCCTAGTGTTGAAGGGCAGAGATCATTGGCATATCACACAGACCGACAGAGACAAGAAGAAAGCCCCACAAATGCAGGTGGAGTGCTGGAAGAACTCTAGAGAACTGTCGCGGGGAATGTGAACTTCCCTGCTGAGGACCTGATGGAAGTGCCTAATCACTGCCAAGGGCCACAACAGGATGAAGGGTTGAAAGCCAGCGACATTGAAAGCCTGAATCTGCTCACAAAGCTGCACTTTGCCAATCCACAATTTTCACCCAAATTAAGCAGAAGAAACTTCAACTGACTGGCAACAGAAGTAGGTGTGTCAGAAACAGGAAACATCAAATCAGTCTTTCTCTATTTTCTTGCTGGGCTGATAACTTCACAGAACACCTTGCTGTGATTTTAATTTGGGCAAAAGACCATATGTCAATTCTGGTCTTCCACTCATTTAATGTGTTGTTCTGTCATCTTGTATAGACAGTGGATAGTCTCTGAACTGCTGTGATTTTACACAACTTTTTAAAAAGGGTGAACTGCTTCATCTTCACCTGCAGTTCCTACATTGACAATTTCACCTGCCGTAATCCTTACCTGAGGAAGGAAAAGAACTCTCAGAATCAAGATCCCTAGTTTTAAGGCAATCACCGTTGTTGCTTCAAAGGGATATTTCTACTTTAAGTTAGCAAAGCTCCTAATTCCCATGCACAAGGGAATCCTTCTAGTTTTTCTTAGTTCTAGTTTTTCAACATTTCTAGCATTCTTAACCTTATCTGTCCTTCTTGAAAGACTTCAGCTTTAAATCTTCCCAATCTCCTTTATCATCAGAAACATCTCTCTTTTTAAAAAATAATTTTATTGTGCTAAAAAAATTTCACATGACATAAAATTTAATATTCTTATACAATACATGAATGCCAAATTCTGTAACACATTAGAATCATGGAGCTTGGGGAATTAGTGAGCGTCTGTGTCCATCCCTTTTTCAGAGGTTCACCCATTTCTTATCTGACCTTTGCCTCTCTTTATACCATGTCACTCATGTTGGGGCCTTTTTATGTTATTATTCTTGTGCATTTCATAAGAGGGACACCCATGTATAGTCAGTCCTTTGTGCCTAGTCCACTTCACTGAGCAGTATTGACTCTAGGTCAGAAATGTTTAGTTTTTCCGGATCCCAGTCTCTCAAATTTCTATGTCCAGATGAAGTGGGTTAAAGCTGCTCACACCTAAGATTTAGCAATTGGCAATGACTTAATTATACACACTTGTTCCCCCTCTTTGGTGCTGAGGATTGTATACAGTAGGAAAGTATTCTGCCACTGAACTACATCCCACTGCCACTTACTTATTTTAATGGAGATTTATACTGCCTGAGCCTTGAAGGACAATCACTAATGATGAGGATCTCAAACACTCTGATAAATAGTGCAGGAAAAATTTAGGGTCAGCAGTCTTTCAGGCACCCTGAAAGCCAAGGCAGTTAGTCACCAAGGCTTGAGGTGATCAGACAGAGTCACATTTCTGAGCTAGGTGAGTTCTGATGAAGATAAGACAGCAGTCACAGCCCTGCATAGGCAAATTAAGAAAAATGACAATTATTGCCTCTAAGTTGAATAGATAGATCCCAGAAAACTTTTTCCTCTACCCTGAAAAACTCAAACAGGATGTAAGCTGCTGGAGTATTATATTTAGGAATGAGAAGAAAACCTTCCTTTCTCAATGCCCACACGAATACCCCCTGAATGTGCTGTTCAGAGAGAAATCACAAGGACTCTTAGACCCAGGCACTGGTGTTCAGCAGGCCCTGTGCTGAGAGGGGTCGATCCACTCTTCTGGGTTCTAGAGGTACCCTGGTAGAGCAGAAATGCGCTCTCTCCCATAGTGTACCAGGAGAGGCTGAAAAGACCATCCAGATTACATATTTCCTGTGGAATTTTTCCATGACCTCCTGGGATTTGGAATTTCCAGTATGAAGAATAACGGTTTAGTTCTAATATCATGGGGACTCCCACCACGTAAACTCCTGTTCCCATGTGTTTTCACTTATTTCAAAGACTTAATTGGCTACCCATGATGTCTTGCCTCAAAAAAAAAAAATTGCCTTCAGCCCTTCTGAACTGCTATTAACAATTACCATGGTCAGTGAGTCCGCAATCTGCAGTGGGGACCAGCAGCCTGGGGACTCGAGTGAGTTGATGCTGCAGTTTCAGTCCAAGAACCACTAGCCTAGAGACCTAGTAGAGATTATGGTACAGACTAGTCCAAGGGCCAACAGATGTAGACTCAGAAGAGCTGATTGTACAGGTGACAATGCAGTCTCCTGGGGAATTAATTCACTCTTGCTCACCAAAGCTGATGTTTGTGCTCTTTTCAGAATTTTAACTGATTTGAAGAGACCTCCCCCAATTATGGAAGGCAATCTGCATACTCAAAATTTACCAATTAAAAGGTTAATCTCATGCCAAAATGTTCTCCAAGTTAACACAAAATATTAATCATCAGAAGTTCACTCCTTGTGACTGTGGTATCTGTACCTATTTTCTTAAATCATACTTAATGATCAAACAAAAACAATAGGTTTTTGTCTTCCTAATAGGTTCTAAGTCTACCTAACAAGACTATCCAGTGTAAAACTACAAAAATAAGAATTCTTTCTCTTCTCTTCTCTCTCTCTCTCTCTCTCTCTCTCTCTCTCTCTCTCTCTCTCTCTCTCCCTCTCCTTCTCCCTCTCCCTCTCCCTCTCCCTCTCCCTCTCTTCCCACTCTCAGCAGGGTCTCATTCTGTAGTCCACACTGGCCCTAAATTCACTATGTAGCCCATGGTGGCCTTGAAGTCACAGCAGTCATCCTCAGCTTTCTGAGTCCTGGGGTTACAGATATGTGTTTACCACATTTGAATAATTTTTATATGCTACTAGGGATCCAAACCCAAGGCCTGTGCATGTGAAGCAAATGCTCTAACTGCAGAGCTATGCTCACCAGACACTGAATATGCTCTTGCCTTGCCATTAACTTCCCCAGCTTACGGAACTGTGAGAAATTTTTGTTACTTATAAATCACTCAATCTAAGATATTTCACCGTAACAGCTTGAAGGACTAAGACTATTGTAATTTTCTCAGAAAAGGCATTCTAACATTTTAATCTGTAGTAGTGTCTTTCTTATGGTCTCTGATCAATCTCTAATTCCAATTACCTGCCTGCATTTCATTTACTCTGGATTCAGTAGTTATTTATATGATTACTTATTATTTGTCTTTCTCTCTAGAAGACAAACTTCATGACAAGATCTCAGTGTATGCCGCTACTGTTTCTCCACTGTCCATCACAGTGTCTAGCACACGTTAAATATTCAACAAGAATTATTTAGTCAATACAGAGCTCCAGGCAAAAGGGTCAGTACAAGTAAAAGCAAAAGTTAAGAAAACTTCACATACAGATCAAGAGCTAAAGTATATTCACTATAGTCAGTAACAGCATGTGAAAAGAGTGGTTATGGGAGAAAAGGTGGAAAGCTCATTTGCAGCCATGACATAAACAGTTCAAATGTATTGATCTTCTCACAAAGACCCATTAAAGTACTGAGTCCTCCACTCTGACAAAACCTAATGAACAACGTAAAGAAAAGAGAAAGCAAGAGCATCTTGAACGCAATGTTGTTTAAATAGAACTCTACTGAATAACAAAGTTAGCAAATCAGCAGCTATGACTTTTTCAGTGACATAACCTACTTAGCCATAAACTAATTTTCCAAGGTGCTATGAAAACTTGGACACCCAAGTCTAAGAAAAACAAAAAAGGTCATTATAAATGATTTTTATTTCATTATTCTGCTAAGACTATATCAATTAGTATTCGCTACTTGTAAGAGGATGATGGCATAGCTTGACTCTTATAAGTACATTTAGAGTTAATATTCTCTGATTTGTGGTTACTCCCTCCTCTGATACAATGTTGACTCTCAAAAAACACTACTTAAGTTATATAATCATAGCAGTATTTTTAAATGTCCAAAGAATTTTTTGTGATGAATTCTTTTTGTGACTATATGTATGTGGTACTGGGGGTTGAGCCCAGGACCCTCACACTGATTACATCCCACAGCCCTTTTTTTAAATTTTTTGAATTGGAGACAAGGTCTCTCTAAGCCATGATGTTGACCAGGCTGGGCTTACATTTGAGATTCTCCTGCCTCACCCTTCCAGTGGGCCGGGCTTTAGGCCTGCATCACCAGGCCCAACTTGTGGTGAACTCTTATAAACATGTTTTTACTTACTACACATTAGTAGGTAAGTGGACGCAACTTGAGAACATCAATGCTCAGTGAAGTGAATCAGACCCAGAAAGTTAAATATATAATAGTTTCTCTAGTATTAGAAGCCCTCCACACAGTCATTTCATAAAACAAAATGAGGACAATACTGGGAGTCAGGGGACAGGAGGATTTAGGAGGGTCAGAAGAGAAAAGGAAAGAGTTTGTCCATCTCACGTGATATATATGTGCACAAAAAACTCAAGGTCAATGTAAACATCATGTATCACATATGCACATATTCACAAGATGGGGGAAAGCATATATATTAAATGAAATTAAAGCTCAGAAAAGTGGAAATGAGGATTTCAGGAAGCAGGGGATAAATAAAATAAAGAAGCATATTAAGAATGACGGCTTCTAGAACATGAGAGTGATGAGACTGTGCAGTTACTACCCCAAAACATAACACACTGGCACTGAAGAAAGCAGCAGAGGCTGACTCCCACTCTTCTACGATGAAGCTGGCATAACACCCATGACACAGATGATGTTTCATTCTTATTACTCTTTCTGGAGACACAGGGATACAAAGAAGAATCTGAATAAACAAGTCTTCTAATGTTTTCTCCATTAGACAACCATTTTACAATCAATTAGATAATTGGGACTATCCATTTCATCAGCAAACCTAGCATTCAAAATACACAGACTTAACCACATATGTAAGTCTTCATTTCCTTGTGAAGACTTCTTTGTCATAAAACTAATTAATATTAGATAAACTATGGGGCTCTCTGCTATAAGTTTTATAACTGCTATGGAAAAGATATTTTCCTTCCTTTAGAATCTTTTTTTCAATAGTGAGGACTTAGCCCAATCTGTTAGCACTGACTTCATCACTGCTTTTATTTTTAATTTTGAGACAGTGTTTTACTATATTGCTAAGTTGGCCAGGCTGAGCTCAAACTTTCAATCCTACTCCTTCAGTTTCTCAAAGTGCTATGATTAAAGGAGTGTACCAGCTAATATTTGCAATTAAAACTAAAAGCATAACGTTCAGATTATCATTACATTACTTCAAAACTTAAGAAAATAAGGTCTTAAAATCAATCATGGCTCCTAGCTCATAGCTTTAAACTTGCTTTCCTTTTATTAAATCCTCAGAAAAAAAGTTTTTTGGATAAAAAGGAAATTATAATCAGAGTCAAATATATACAGCATTGCAAAATTCCCTAGTTATCATTTCAAGCACAGAAATATTAATTTTTTGTATTAGTCATTTTGAGAGTGGGACCAGTGCTATGAGGTAGAATAACAAGTAAAACCTAGAAGGTATATTGGTGCCATGCAAAGTAACCTCTGCTTCATATCCAGGCATGAAAGACTACTGACGAGGGACATGGCACGACTATATTCTTCCATAAATTATGAGATTGATCTGGATATGGAAACATAAAAGGTGCATAGACCAGTTAGAAAATAACTGACAGAGCTGACAAATAGTATTACCAGATGCAAATAGAGGCTTGGAAAAAGAGGAAAAAAAACTGCTCAACTCTTCTGCACATGTTACCAACTCCTCACAAGAAGCCAGTAGAGTTATTACTCTCCTTTTACAGATAAAGGTGTATGGGGCCGAAAGAGGTTTAGTGACTCACCCAAGGTCAAAAATTGTCCAAAAAAATGTAGGACAAAAAATCTTGAGAATGGATGAAAATCAGAATAAAAAAGAGATGAGGCTCAGCTTGTCAGCTTAATACACATTGTGGGGTGACATGGGTCACTGGTTAGAGCACTTGTCTAGCAAACACAAGACCCTGGGTTTGCTTCCACAGTGCTACACAAACTGGGCATGGTGGTGTATGCCTGTAATCCCAGCACTCAGGGGGCTGAGGCAGGATGATTACCATAGATTCGAGGCCAGATGAACTACACAGTGACTTCAGGACCAGCTTGGACTACAGAGAATCTATCTCAGAAGAAAAAATAACTTAATGGTAAAGTTAGCATAATGGGTAAATGAGGAGAAAGCCAGTATAGCACCTGATGAGTACCTCAGTGTAGGACTTGGTAAGTTGATGCTACAGGTGAAAGCATTATCTTGATAGATAAGTCAAGCTGTCTGTTGAACACAAGAATCAGGATGTCAGAGGAATGGCCAGAGATACAGACAGAAATTCAGAATTTCTCAATTTAGAACCAAATAGTGAAGAAAATTAAATACAGAATGAATATCCCGAGAACAAACTAATTATTTCATGGAGGCACCAGGGGAAAAAAATAGTGAAGTATAAGCAAAATGTTCTTCATTTAGCAAAAATTAGGTGGAATTTTCCTTATACTTTTTCTTCCTAAAACTAGCAAACAATTTAAATTAAGACAATTATCACCTGTAGAAAATATGGGCCCGATTTGCCTGTTGAGGAAGGGGAATAGATATCCACTTTATTCAATTTCTTTCCTCTGGCCTCAATGTCTTTCTTCTGGTCAAATTTGGAAAATGGCCATGTTTGTGGAAATTTGTCCTCAGATGGCTTCCAATTTCTGCGGTTTTTCTTTAGGCTTCAAAGACAACCTGTGCAGCTGTGCAGCTGGGGTTAAAGTGTGGTGGTGCAGTGCTTGCCCGGTACGTGCAAGGCTCCAGCTGAATCTTCAACACCAGCCCCACCCTCCTCGCACACACACAAAACTTGTGGATATTTGGGAAACACACAACACATTTCTTTTAACCTTTTTTCTTATTAGATATCTCCAAGCATAAGTGGGTATGGCAATTAAAGTGATCTCAAGAATACTTTTGTTAAGAATCCAGGTGATTGCTGCTGGTATAGGGATAGGGAGACATAGGAAAGAAAAGACTTCTTCCCACGACAATTCCACATCCTCCTGTTAGACGGGGATCAGTACAACTGGGCAAAACCATCTCAAATCAGGGAAGAACTAACTCAATGCAGCTCTGTACTGGCTTTACTCCCTTGGCAATTTGGAGCATTAAGTTTTCTTCTGGAATTTACTAATCTTCTTCTTCCCAGACATTTCTACAAAAATTTGAAAGTCTAGTGTGATGGCTTGGCTCGGGACTGTCCCCCCAGAAGCCTCATGTTCCTATGGATACTGTGTAGGGCTGGGAGTTGAGGCCTGGCTAGAAAGGGCATGAGCTTGGCCTGGAGGACCATATGCTTGTTCCACCCTTCCTCCCAGTCTCTTTGTACCACCATGTTGTGAGGCTCTCTGCCCATGGGGTTCTAGCTCTGCCCCTGCACTTGCTCCAGCCCTGCCATGATTCACTATTTTCCAGCCACCCACCCATGAACAGAGACCTTCTGAAACTGTAAGCTACAATAAATCTTTCCTCCCTAAGTTGTGGATGTCAGGTATTGAGTCACAGAGACAAAAAAAAAAAGTAACTAAAACATCTAGCTATTAGTGTTATTGCTTTCTCGAATATTAAAAAGGACTCAGATCTTCATTACCCAATTTTCTTTTTTTTTTTAATACTGTCTACTTGCTGTGGCAGTTTTCCATTACTGTGACCAAATACCTGAAATGAGCAACTTTAAAGGAGTAAAGGTGGTTTTGGGCTCACATTCAGAGATTTCTTTCTCTCACTGAAACACATGTGACACTTTGCAGTCCACTTCCAGCCTCTTAGGATATTTCTGACAAGTGTAAGTGAGCTTTTCAAACACAGATTTGTATTCTGTATCCATGGGAATTACATCGCATATGCCTCTTAAATAAAACCAGTGATAGAGTGAGAACCTGTCTCAAACAAACAAGCAAACAAAACCAGTAGTAAAAGAATCTGAATGATAGTTAAATCTATCTGGACAGCTGATTGACCTTTCTTACACTGTTTTAAGTCATTCTATTTATGACTAAATAAAATGTCACCTAATCTCACTTATTTATTTAAAAAAATACTTTGAGTGCCTGCAGTGTGCATGGAACTCTTCTAGGTAGGGGAATACAGGAGCAGATGAGAAAGGTATTAATCTCATGGATTGTAGTTTCTAGTGATCAAAGTCTGACAGTGAACAAATCAACTTAAAAAATAAATAAGATAATTTCAAACTAGGATAAATGCCTAGAATGTTGCTGAGACTGATGAGGAAAGCAGAGATTATAGAAAAAAAAAAGAGTTTCTTAGAAAATTCAGGCCACTTTCCTTTCCCAGATAAAGCCAACGTGGATGTCCATTATAAAGGCCTAGACAAAGCTGAAGGCTTTAGGGGAATAAGAAGGGGACCAACATCCCTCCACTAGGTAAAATGCAGGAAAGACAGAGACTATAGAATTGCCCCCAGGCCCTGCACGTTTCAGCAGTAAAAGAAATATCCACTTGTAGTATCCACATAGATGAGCCAAGCAGAGATCCCCCCGGGGTACAGCGCTCCCCAGCATGCTTCATAAAAACACAGGAACACAAAGAGAGCCATGATTATGCACAGATCATTGAGAGGCCAAAAAAAATAAAAAGAGCCTCTTAATTAGAACTTAGAGCTTGACCTTGAGAGATGCTCTTTTGCTGCTTTGAAGTCTTGAGTTTTTAACCCCAACTGGTGTGTTAAAAACAACAGCTCCAGGGTCTGCTTAAAATAGGGATCACATTTGTGCATAGCATCGAAATAAGATGATAAAACAGAATAAAACCAGTGAAAAATTAAAATAAATCTAAAAGCAAAAACTGGTCAATTAAACTCCAGCTCACACAAAAGCACATATGAAACAGACTTTCATAATGCCAGCGCCATGTACTTTTTATGAGTTTTAACAAGAAGAAGAACGCTGTGGGTAGGGTTTTTTAGTACCCTTTGGATTTGTACAAAGTTTTAAACCAATGTGTGAATGCTTGCAGCCACCCCCACACTCCCACATAGATAATCAAAGCTTGTGGGAATTTCATTAACTTCACTATGTTCAAATGTGGATAACTGTGGAGTCACAACTAAACTGAGTGTTTTAGGGCCTGAAATTCAAATGCCATTAGTGAAATAAGGCAGAGGACCAGCAGGGCTGGACTCTAAGAGTCCCAAGTTGCTTTGTGTACTCTTCCTTTCTCCCCTTCTCAATCCCAAGTCACCATAGGGAAAAGCTTTTTGAAATCTAGTAAAATACAATTGCTATTGCTCAAAATTATCAGGGAAAAATTATCAGAAAAAATCTTAAATATATATGGATTTATTGGGGTTTTTATTGCTATTATTGTTTGCAGAAAATCAGAAATGAATATGATGAGTGGTAAGAACCAGGTCGCCATATTATAAAAATTAGATTTGGTTTATTCTGTTGAAAAGAAAGAGGAAAGATCTGTCCAGGACACGAATATAATTACATTTGTATGTTACAAAAGACTTAAGTATTTTAAGTCCACCAGATAACATTGCCAAGGGCACACACCATCTTCTGAAATACAGAGGTTTATTAGCCTGCGCCTGACAGGGGCAGAGACAAAAACAGCCCCAACAGTAGTTTCAGGGGCCTTTTATTGAGTTCTTACTTCCCATTTAATATATGAAGCAGCGTAGGTATACAAAGCAAAAATCAGCTATTAACAAGAATGGAATGGGGGATACATTCGCAGATTACAGATCAAGGGAAAAGGATAACAGGAGCAAATTACAGGGGTTAGCAATTTAGCACACATTAACTACTGGGTTATCTTTTTTCAAATTTTTTCCCACTATTTTTGTTAACATACAGATGTAATACATAGTATTTACAATGAATTTGGGTGTTTCGTACATCTATGTATCACATCGACTTCACAATCCCTTCCCATCTTCTACCCTCCCACCCCCTCCCTGTCCTTTCCCCCGGCTCCGGCTATCACTTCATATGGTTCCAAAGAATGTCTGTGTTCTGGGTTTTCCAAGTCCGAGAAACCATACGGTGTTTAACACATTAATCTTCCACACCTAAGTCATTTCACTCAAGTCACCACTCTACCCCAGCTTCCTATTCCTCTAATGGGTTCACAGTAGTCAAATCTTGATATCTCCTCTGTGAACTACTAGGTTATCTTATTGATGGGTTTTATAGATTTCACAACAGATCGATAGGGCTCTTTGTTTGTTTGTTTTTTATCAAAGTGAGGATGTTAGCCTCAGAAATAAGGGAAAGACTTGGGGGGGCATGATGTGGGGACGGACAGGGAGGTAGTGCCAGGACTCACCATATGTGTATCTTTATCCACTGTCCTCCAGAACCAAGAAGAGCTCTTGAAACGTAGGTCTTTTTTTGTGTGTGAGCTTATTATTTCTTATGGATAATGACTACTTTTCTAAGTATTCACAATTTTATTACATGTGCTTCAAAGTAATTTTTTAATGTGGCTTTAATAAAAAGCCTCCAATACACAACTGAAAAATCTGGAAAGACAAATACAGCAAATTCCTAAGTGTGGGAAGATGCTGTCTGCCTGTTTGCAAATAGTCGTAGTTTGTGGAGACAGACATCTGCACCTGCAGGCTCACCCTAGGTACAAATTAACCTATGCAGCAATTTAGTAAAAATGTGGGTATTTCTTATATATTTGATAAAAGCATGGGTTCAGTTATGGTCACCTAATGTATTATTTTTATAAAAACTCTGAAAAGCAAATTCTCTACCTCAAAATTAAAAGCAAATCTTACTACACCGGACACCAAGTGTACATTTGTAATCACATATGTGTGCACTCATATGTCTAGTCATAGATTTCCAATAGCATGGAGCAAACTCTTCTGCATGATAAGAGTCTAAGAGAAGGAGAAATAGGACTGGAGGAATGGCACAGGAGTTAAAGCGCTTGCCTAGCAAGCACAAGGCCCTGAGTTGGATTCCCCAGTACATATGAAGCTGGGCATGATGGTGCTTGCCTATAATCCCAGCACTTGGGAGGCTGAGGCAGGAGAATTGCCATGACTTGAAACCACCCTTGGCTACATAGTGAGCTTAGGACCAGCCTGGGTTACAGAGCAAGAGCCTATCTCAAAAATATAAAAAAGAGAGAAAGAGAAAAGGAGAAATTGTGTCTTTGCTATACAAGAAGTGCTACCTACCATGTTTTTTTAATAGAGATTTCTCTATGTTATATGAGAGAACCCCTAGAGTCTTTAAACAAAAAACAAACAAACAAACAAACAAAAAACAGGGTCTTACTCTGTAGTCTAGGCTGGTCCAAAACTCACTATGTGGCCTAGGCTGGCCTCAAACACTCAAACACACAGCAATTCTCCTGCCTTAGCCTCCTAAGTGCTGGGATTACAGGAGTGTGCCATCTTGACCAATTTACCTGGTGCTGAGGAATATAAAAATATTTAAGCTTTGTAGGGCAAACATGTTAACTGCTGAGCAACACCCCCAGCCTCTCACACTCATTCTTAATTCTATTTGTTCCCAGTTACCCCTTCATCTGACAATCTTTCATACAAGTGCCATAGGACACACCTCAAAAACACACTCTATTATAACCCCTTTTTGTTAATTCTGTAGTGATTTTCATCCTTATCCAAGCAATTCTGTATTCTGCCTATTCCCCATTCCTATTTTCTTTCAACCAGATGTCAAATGAAATGATCTTTTTAAAAATAACCATCAGATTACATCACTTTCCTCCTCAATTTCTCTTAGTGGCCATCATTAGAACTGGAACATAACTTCAACTCCTTAGCATGGCCTAGAATGCTCTTTGCAAAGAGCTCTGCCTCTGTCCACAGCTTGATCTCTTATTCTGTGTCTGACTAATCTATTGTCATGGCCCACATAAGAGGGATTGGTTAATCAGGAGACTGGATCAGTATGCACAATTAAAAATCCCCACAGGCAGACTTGTGGGACGCCCTCATGTATGGGACAGAGCAACTTTATTTTTTCCTTCCAGCTTTATATACCCAGGGAGAAATGAGGCCTCCTGCTTAAGGGAAGCATTTCAGGGGATCTTACAAGCAATCTGTGTGAGGTCTTTCTCACCTCCCAAGTTACAGCTCCTGTTTATGGAGCTCCTGATTTAATTATGTTAAATTTATAAAAACCAGTCTCTTATCTTCCTGAATCAGCCTACAGGCTCTTCCCCTCAGCTTCGACATTCATGACACTCTTCTGCCAGACTTTCAGGAGACCAAAAACATTTCTTATCTTTCAAGAGAAATTTTGTGAGAAGGAGCTGTAAATGGTTAGAATCCCCACAATCCATGATACCCAAGGGTACCCTCTCTTTGTTCTTTGTCCATGACAAAACTGTCCCTTCCTAGGACTTTGCACTCCGGTTCTTTTCTACCTGAAGTCTTCCCCTCCAGTACCTTTGTATGGCTGTCTCCTGTTTCATACTTGTGTCTCAGTTGAAATCTGACCTTCTCTAAAAATGTTTTTCCTATTGGCCACATAAATAGTAATCACCGGTGGCACACTCCACCTTTCCCAATCTCTGCCCTGCTGCATTGTTCATCCTGTCTGGGGTCATGGTTATTATGTGAAATTAAATTCTATTCATACGTGGGATGGCACATAGGGTTTGTGTCTCTCATGTTCTCTCTGACCCACATATTTGGAATGTAAACTCTGTGAACAGAGCACCTTGTCTCTCTTCCCCACTTATCTCCCAAACCAAAAACAGGACAAGCACATGCATAATAGGAAGACTGGAAGATACTAGCAACTTAGTAAATACGGAATGACATCTAGATCACATCCACATAGTAAGTATGTAATTTTACCTGCCAGAAGAGCTTTCTGGGGAGCTTTGTATGGAAGACAACATACTTTGAAAAAAAAATGCTGTACAAAGTGTTTCCCCAAGACATTCTTCGGCAATAAAAAAAAAAAAAGTTGCTTACTTGTTGTACATGTACATAGAAGAAAAAAAAAGAAAAAAGATAAAAAAAAAGGAAAGAATGGCTGAATGAGAAAGGCAAGTATTCCATAATAATGCTCACTTTCTGTGATCCTCTTATATTCATTTTGTAAGTACACAAGATACAGCAAGTCTGGTTTCAATGTGGGAAACAGTGAAGAGGTCTATTTGTCATCTGAAATGGCACAATCGCCCAGAACTAAACAGCAGAAGATACAATTAGACAATACGTCTCTGGAAAACTAATGGAATCTAAAGGGAAGGCTCAGATTCTACCAAGTCCCAGAACTTGTGGATACTTCAGCACATCAGCACGTAAGACTTTTAGTGCTTAGAGGTAAGGGGCTGAAGTCACACCTAAATTTCATTTGTGATTCTTATATAATCATGTTAATCCTCCTTGTTGCCACTGACTTCTTCGGGTTGTTGATGAATTCTACTTTGAATGTATAGTTACAGAAAAAGGTCAGCAAAGACATCTCTTTAGGGAGTCCACATCCTGTCAATTCCTCTTGTACATGTTCCTGTTGTCCCTGCAATCAGAAGATCCAAGACCTTGCTTTCTATTTCTAATTATGTACTTACTCAACTTTCACATTACAGGCAATTTCCTTCCACTTTATTTCTAGAGATGCTTGATTTTCCCAGTTCTCAGCAAACTCCAGTTACCAATTTCTTATTCTTCTGTCATGCACTTTATTGATGAGTAAAATAATAGTTTAAACCTTTTAGCAGAAAGGAAATATCCACTTTGGCACCCTATCTGGAAGTGAAATTGCTCCAGGGTCTGAAACACACTTTCTAGCAGCAAATTGCAATCTTCCCTGGTTGCCAGACCTAAGGTTTCCACTGCTGAACGTTTCCTTGCTTCTTCCATGTTACTGGCCATGTGAAATGTATTGACATTCTTTCATTATTAAACTAAAGGTTATAAAGACATACATATACATAAACATTAGGTATAGATTAAAGAGACAGATGATAAATAAATGATTCTAGTTCACAGAACCTCTAAACCAAAAAGAGAAATGTACACTCAATAGGAATAAACTGTTTCAATTGTAAAAATGACATAACACTACCAATAAATTCTAGAAACAGCTCAGCAGCGATTGACACCTAAAAATGAGATAACTCTGTCATGTAACAAAGTCTTTAATAATATCACTGAAAGAAGATAAAATGGATTCTAAAAAAATTTTGCTCCAGCACCACCAAAAACTCTTATTACTCATGTTTTGGTAGTTGCATTTGTTTCTGAGTACTGGCTAATTGTCCCAGAAACAGTTGTCAGGCAAGCAGTTTGTGCATTTCACACATTCTTCTCATTGCAATACGGGGCTCTGCATTCTTTGACATTGGGTTCAAAGTTCTAGCATTTTATCACAATGTATACAAGACATTCCTGACTTGGGAGGCATGTGTCTAAGGCAACTTGTGAGCCCTCCTGGTTTCCTTTCCACACATATCTCTGGGTGGGCACAGCGTGGGGACTAAGAGACTGATCCTCTTCTTCTATCTAAACCCTCTTACACAAATGGCCCAATTTCTTCCCTTTCCCCACCTCTAACTTGTGTTCCTGTCTGGCATCTCCTCATTAATATAACTTCAGATAGCTGCTTGGCTTCTTCTCCACATCTTGTCTCCTGGGTCACCCTGTATCTCAAGATGCCATTGGAGCGCCTCATAGCCCAAATCAGTCAGCCCTCCTCAGGTCAGTCTTTGTGACCACTGGAGAGGTTATGTCAACTTGAGACAATTAGGAACCATGCCTTGATTAGGGTTTAGAAACCATGCCTAGATTAGGCGGTTAGGAACCAGCCTGGATTAGAGTGTGAGTGATTTGTTGGCCAGTGAATGAGGGAAGAACACCCACCCGGACGTGGGAAGCCCAACTGGTAACCTGAACTGTACAAAAGGAAGGAAGAAGAAAGATTGCTATAGCTTTTTCCTCTGTGGAGAGACTGGACTAGATGGGACTTGGCTTCCTGTTTGTGATGTCGTGAGTAGCTGCCTCCACCTCTGCCTCTGCCATGTACTTCCATTGTTGCTGGCCACCCCTGAGTGGACTGTGATTTTCTGAACCTGTGAGCTAAAATAAACCTTTCCCCTCTTAAATTTGTGGATGTCGGGTATTGAGTCACAGCAATGAAAATGTAACTAAGACACTCTTAACTAAAAGTAGTGAAATCACAGTTTCGAAGGCCTTGTGGCAGGACTGGGGCAGGAGCCCTTCTTCTCTTTCTTAGCCTGTTTGTTCCTACTTATAACTAAAGGATGCCATGAACATTTTATTTTAATGCCATGACATTTTCTTTTCTATAATCTTTATTACCTACTAAAGTTTAATTCATCCCAACCTCATTATATTTTTAATAACTTGGAAACAAGTTTCAAAAGGAAGATAGAACCAGACCCAGTGGCACAGCCCTGTATTCTCAGCATTTGGGGATGATAAGGAGAAAGAATCTCAAGTTTGAGTCCAGCCTAGAAAAATTAGCAACTTAGCAAGAACTTGTCTCAAATAAGTAATAAAAAGGGACTGGAAATGTAGCACAGAGCAAAGGCCTTATGTTCAATCTCCAAGTACTGAAAATATAAAAAAGGAGACAGAAACTTGGGACTAAACTGCAGGAACAATTATTGGAATACCAGACCCTCGTGTGGGTGTTTTTTCTATTCTCACAATTGGGATGCTATTTCTGCCTCCAAGTCATTAAACCAACCCTTTTCATTTTTTCACTCTTAAAAAAGGACAGAGTTAAATGTGTCCAACTTTTTGTAGGAATAATTTGTACAAGAAACTGAAGATGGCTTTGTCTCCTTGCTGCCCGTTCCAGCAACATGACTTCTTAAGGAAGCGGCTACAAAAGCCCACTGATTAAACAGCTGGACATGTCAAGGGCATCACAGCATTACGTTAATTGTCCCAACAGCCATGTGAATCAGTAATTATGGCTCACAATCTAGTAAAGGGAAACCAGGCAAGGTCACAGATCCATTAGCGGCGCAGCCAAGATTCAACCTTAAACCTTTCTGACTCCTCGGCTTAACGTGTTTTCACAAGATGAAATTTAGCACAAAGTGTTCAGATTTGGAAAACCTGAGTTCAACCTCTGTCCTTATTAAATTTCTGAGACGTGAAGACAAAAGAATTTCAAATCTAAGCCCAGCCCAGGCAGCATAGTGAATTCATGAGACACTGTCTCAAAATGAGAAAAATAAAAAAGGCCTGAGGATATAGCTCAGTGCAAAGGTCCTAGGTTCAGTCAAAATGAAAATAAACAATGCACAGCTTTTCCTGAGATACATCTTATTTTGAATGTTCTCTCAGTTTTATACTCTTCATTCTGTCCCTTCTTTCTATCTGCAATTTCCATCATTGCATCAAAGGGTAGAAGCACACTGCCTATTAAGAAACCATAGCAAAATGTGAATGGAGAGAGGAGTAAGGTGCTAGAGCTAATCTACCACAGCTGCTATGGAGGATAATATCCCTGGTAGTTATATGGACATGGTGTCCAACTGAAACACCTGGCTTAAATAAGTTAATAGCATTATTTAAGCATATAGGTTCAAAGTACATTTGAAAAGCTCTGACTAGTTATAATGAATTAGCTTCAAATGATAGATTCTTAAATTATGGTCATCAAGCTAGCTGTTTTTCCCTTGACTTAAGTAACAAAACTTCTAAGCAGGTTGCTACTATTATTCTACATGCAAAAATATTAATCATGACAAGGAGTCAATATGAATGGGATGGCTAATCTTGGGTGTGAACTTGGTTGGCCCAAGAGACACAGTGAAGATTAGTAAAGCTCGCACGCAGCTTAGTACCTTGTGTGGGTCACAGAGACATTCCCTTGGGGACTATCTAGTTGCTGGCTCTTCTCTCTCCATTCCTGCCTCCCTCTCTCCTAGGATGCAGTGAGCTGAGCGGCTTTCCTCATCCATGGTCTTCCACCATGGTGCTTCTGCCTTGGAGTCAGATGGCCAGGAGCTGCAGCTGCTGAAACTGTGAGCCCAAGTAAACCTCTCCTCCTTTAAGCTGTGCATGTCAGGTATTTTGTTCCAGTAGCAGGAATGCTGACTAACACCAGGAGAGATGTAAGGAAAGTATGCAAGTTTCAATTATCCCCCCTATACAACAGGAGCCTATGCAATGCTAGCAAGCATAAGTACGTGTGTGTAGTTCCCACTGGGCCAAGAACAATGAGATAGAAGCGCAATAGATACCACGAATGCAGAAGTTGCAATCCCATCTGCAGAAATTGCAGATGCCTTTGCTAAGAAATGAATCAACTATTTCAATTAGTGTAATTAGTGTTCAAAGGGAAAAGTCACATTAGGATGAAAGGTGAGCCTGGAATGGTGTTAGCAAATGCTTGGAGTTATGTACGTAGTCACATATATTTGAAGGGCAGAGAAAACTATCTGCCTAAGGTAAATTACTTGAGAATAGTAGCAATAGCAAAACAGCTAGCCCCCTGTAGTACACGCTACAAGCCAGGCAATCTTGGAATCTCCTACATGTATTCAGATGTCATCAGACGTGCTAAATACTATGCAAACAAGTAAAATTTCTCAGCAACATAATGAGTCTACTAGATCAAAAAGTAGCAAAATGATAGCTTTAATATCTAACCCTTTTATTGATATATTCTTGGAAGCTTCTTAAAAGCTTTACATAAATTAATAAATTTACTTGAGATTTCAGAAATTTACAATAAAATTAATTTCCAAAGAATGCCCAAATAACTCATAAATGAAACAAAAACAGACAGAAATCAGAGCTATTGAAACATAGTCAAATGTAAAAATGAGCAAAACAATAACAGAGCAGTTAACCTATAAGAAAGAAAGTGTATGTAGTAGTCAGGGCTCACCACATGAAAAGAGAGAGATTTATTGTAAGGAATTGACTCACCCAGTGATAGAAGCCAAGTGTCACCACAATCTTCATTCAGCAAGCTGGAAAACCAAGGGTGCTGATCTGAGCACGCCATCATCAAGAAAAGTAAATAAATCAATTATCACTAGAGGAAAAGAGCCTTGAATCTTTCCTGGATTCTGATTTAGATACCATAGCTAAACTGCTTGGAGATCTTGGGAAAGTTAGTTAACCTTTCTAAGCCCAGGAACTTAACACCTATGTCATCTGGTTCTTGAGAGAATTTATGAGTTGATATATAGAAACATGGTTCCAAGCCCATACTTAACAAGCATGCTACCCTGGTTCCTAACCCAAAGGCTTAATTTTGTGTGATATAGACTGACTTGGGTTCTTAAGATTCAATAACAGCAAATAAGATTGCATGAAAATAAAATTCTATTGTAACTTACTGTATATGATCCAAATGGAAGAGACGTCTTTGGGTCAAGGAAATTCCAACTATTTCCTAGGTCATCTAGCCTGATTAAACACTAATAATGATAATAACAATACACAAAGGATCTTCTCAAGAGACAAGAAGAGCACTTCTCACTTTAAAACACATGAAGAGCTACGAATCCTCATAGTTACTGATTTAAGCACAGTCTACTTCATTCAAGGGTCAAGAAACTCATTATAAGATTGGGGGCTGGAGGAATGGATCTGCTGTTAAAGCGCTTGCCTTGCAAGTACTAAGTCAAGTGCTAAGTACCCGAGTTTGATTTCCCAGCACCACATAAGGCGGGTGTGATGGCACAGACATGTAATCCCAGCACTCAGGAGGCTCAAGCAGGAGGAACTGCCTTGAGTCCAAGGCCAGCCTGGTCTCCATAGTGAGTTCACGACCCGCCTGGGCTACAGAGTGAGACCCTATCTCAAAAAAAAAAAAAAAAAGTGAGATTGGTAAACTAGAGCTTATAATGAAAGGATAATCCAGGCAAGAACGTTTTTGCTTCTTTATCTTTGTTCAACCCATTAAAATTTATAGTCAAACACTGCAAAAAGTATATGCCTAAGGAAAAGTAAACCACTAATATCACATTTTTAAAGAGTAAACACCAGATTAATTCACTAAGGATATCAAATCTGATCTTGTTACATTGTGTGGAGACAAGAAAAACAATGTCAGAATGCAAACAGCATGAACAAGGAGGATGTTTTCTGCCTTTTGACTAACCACTATACCCAACACAATCAAGACTACAATGTAATTTAGTGAGCTGAGCCTCTGTGATGAGGATCTTACCAAGAAACTGGGTTTTCATAGCTGGAGGTCACTACAGAAGCCAAAAGATCTAGCAGTGCCCATAGTGGCAGATGTTATGCTGAAATTAAAAAAAAAAAAGTCAAGTTCAGATTCACGTGGAGACAGGAGAAACTTGGACCAGAAGAGAGACATTCAGATGTCCCATTCTATGCCAATTTCAATACTCATCAAAGATCTTTAAAAACATTTTTAAAGGCAGAATGTAAACTAGACATAGTAGTATCAAAAGAGTCACATTCTCCCTCTATGAGAGGTGAATCACTCGAATACTCTTGTCCTCATTATCCACCATTATAAGATAGCAATACTAAGAAGTACTATGTAGCATTCTTATTAGAATTTAATGAGATAATAAATGTAAAAATGTATTTCCTTCAAACGAGGTCATAAAACGGTAGCCTCAAAGTGCTGGCTTAACCTGTAGTTTTTGTAAATTCTTAAAAATAGTTTAAATTTTAAGAATCAGGTTGTTTATGTAAAATATGGCATTTGAGTTTCTCTTTACAATAAGTTCTTACAAAACATAGTTTTCTTTCTTTCCTTAGCTTTATTGGTTAGGTATGGCTAACAGTATCCTTCACTGTATGCACCGACTCAGCCTGTACTCGGACAGTTTCCACCTAACCCACCTCACTCAGCAGTGCGCACTCCTGGCCCTTGCTGGCATATATGAGATCCACTTTTGACTTAAAACTTCATACAAATATCAGGTTTAATATGACTCAGCTACCGGGGTCTTCATGACCACTAAAAGTGATATGCATTCTCCATGGACCCAAGTAGAATAAGTAAAACAGATTTAAAGACCACATGGCTAGGACCACAGAAGCATTGTAAAAAATAAACTATTTTTGCAAATTAATTTCTGAAGACAATGAGCCAGTTTTATATCTGTTGCAAATCAATCTGCATATAAAGAGAATGAGAGGTTAGCAGAAATCTCCTTTCTCCTAGCAAATGAGTGGAATCAGTGTTAAATTTGAACAGCGGGAAGATTTTGCTCAGATTCATCCAGAGAAACTAGTTGCTAGAACATCTTCAGTTGTGTGGCTCCATCTCCTGGTTTCAAGGTGCTAGAAAACAGCAGGAAATTCACAGAGTGAAAATACGAAAAACAGGAAGAAAATCTGTTTGTCTCTGTGTACTGCAAGTTTATTGGATTTAAGCTTGCTGCTTAAGTTTGATATCAGAAAAACTTCTGTAGAATATTGTACTCCTGCAGTGTAAAAAATCAACAGCTTTTTATTAATTTTTAATATATGATCATTGAATTTGATTACACACGTCCCAAAATAATGCTTCATTTTCAAGTTGGCCAGAATCTATAAAAGTAATACATTACTTTTTTCCAATCACCTTCTTCCCTCCACATGAGCTGGGACTTAGAATTCATGCTAAGATAAATGCTGTAATATTATTAGACATGTGATACAGGCCTTCCCAACTTGTCAGCAGTACAGGATTCTGCTGTTCCTTGGTCACCCAGGAGAATCACACTTCTCTGACTTGCTTGGACCCATGAATTTGAACAAATCGTTGTATGTCAACATATGTGGAATCATTTAATTGCTGGTGTTGAATATTCCACTTCATTTTTTCTCTCACATTAGGAGAGTAGAAGTCCCTAACAACCTGATGACCTAAGTGACTAAGGAGGAGACTTCTGCTAATCCTAGTTAGATGCCTAGCAGGGGTCAAAAACAATAATCTCTATGGCTTTAATTTATTAAAATTATTGAAGGATGTTTGTGTTCACCGTATAATATAATTAATCCTGACTGATAAACAGTATGTAAAAGAGTATGCAACTAGGTACTTATTTTTGTACAAATAATTCATTTTTAAAATTTGGTGGAACACTGACCTGGCAGAGGAGCCAGGGCGAAGCTCATCCATGGTACGCTGGGTGTGTTGACCCCTGCAATTTCCTCAAGTGTGGGGAACGCAGCTGCACAATGTGTGGTAGTGGTGAACTGCATTCGCACTCTCCCCTGATAACGTGTGTGGAGCCAATTGTTCTCTGTTTTTCATGTGTAAATACTAGACAATCGCAAAGTGATAGTGTGATACAGGAAAGTGTCCATCCCGATGCCTATATGAGCAAACACGGACATCTTTCTTAAATTGGCAAGAACCAGTTTCTTTTGCAAAGACAAAAATGTAAGGAAACTGAAATCGGCAGATTTTGCTGGTGGGAAATGGGGAAGCCACTATGAAAAATAGAATGAGGCTTCCTCAAAAATGTAAAAATGCAACTGCTATATGATCTAACAACCCCACTTCTAGGTGACTATCCAGAAAAATTAAAACCAGGACCTCAAAGAAGTACTTACATCCCCATGATCATGCTAATTCACCATAGCCAAGTTTGGGGGTGGTGGGGGGACACTAAAAGACCATCAAAAGATGAGTGCATAAAGAAAATCTGGTATATGCATAAAATGAAATATTTTGCCTTAAAATAATGAAAGAAACCCTGTAATATGTAACAATTTGGATTACAGCAAGGATGTTATGAGAAGCAAAATAAGACAGTCACAGAAAGACAAATACTTCATGGTTCTACTTACATGAGGTACCTAAAATAGTCAAATCTAGATTTGTATTAGAATTAGATCTAGCACACCGATTATTTTGCTGAGAGTTATACCCCTGCTTGTATCAAACTCTAAGTCATCTGACTCTGGTTCAGGACTACTTTTATTAATCTAAATGCTTAAATGGAATCTTCCCAGGGAATATTTCACAGTCCTGTCTTTAGCCCTAATATACCTGGTCTCTGCCATGTACATACGACCCAGAAAATGTGATAAGCAGTTGGAGCAGCCATATGGCTTCACTGTAATTTTCTTTCGTCACCTAGGTAGGATTCCACATATGTCACCCAACAGGCAAATACAGAGAACTGAGTGTGATGAAATAAACCTGTAACACGCCTGTAGGCACTGTGGGAGCCTGAAGACCCAACCCAGGCAGCTTCATGACTTAGCTCCACTTTATTTTTAAAATAAAAAATAAATGGTTAAGGATAGAGCTCAGTGTGAAGGCACTGGTTTCAGCTCCCAGTACCACCAAATAAGTAAAAATAAAGTAGAAACTTCGTGTGTCCTAGTAACCAAGAACTCATCTTCCCAACCAAAGATTTCTAGGCTTTATCAGCCCTACAGTTAATAATGCTATCAAATAGCAACTAACACCCATAAGAAAGATTTCCTCACTTGGCAGAAGCCCACCTACCTAATGCCTCCATGAGTAGTGTACATGCTGAATGTATTGATCAATGGTTTACTTTGTTCTTTAGCTATAAAAATTCATGTAGCATCTCTCAAGGCAGAACATGTTATTCACAGTAATTTGAATCTATATTCTGGGACTACAGCTATTTATACTTAGCTCAAAATAAATTAGTTTTCTATTTTCTTTAATGCAGAATTGTTATTTTACAATTCATCAGAAATATGAAACTAGGAAAAACTTTTACACTAAGCAGTGTGAGACCCAAGGTGAGAGGTCTCATGCAGTCAACAGAGAGACTAAGATCTGGTGAGGAAGACTCCTTGGTGGCCTGTCCTAAGTTAGCCGCTGAGCCTGGGATGCCAAGCAAGAAGGCTGGTGGACTCGCAGAGAGCAAGGAGACCCATGGCAATCCTCAGGGAGGTGTGCAGACCAGATCGAGAGTGCCAGAGGGCACTGAGAGGACTGCCCAGAGAGGACTGCTGAGCTGGGACTGGGGCTGCAAGCGCCCTACAAGAGAGGAAACAAAGTAAGAATCTGTTTAAACTGTACCCGGAAACAGCCCGCAGAAGAGATAGACACCTGGAACTGTGAGGGATCTCCTGACTGGAGAAATAACACGTAGAAAACAAAGGCAGCAAGGAGAGAGGCAACTGCAGATCTTCTGAAGAATTTTATCCCTAAGAAGCATTTCATGAAAAATGTAAGTCCTCTCCCCACAGCTCGTGCACCAGGCCGGCTAGAGAAGCAGAACCATCTGGAAATGGTTTGCCCAGAGAGCCCAGTGTGGGGGTGACTAGGTAGACACCTTGGATTGCAGAGCCACTGTCACCCCATATTCCATGTACAGAACCTGGCAGGCTTTTGACTCCCTGCAATCTCAAGGGATAGGCTCAGTTCACCACTACAGACTGGGACTCACATAGAGAGGACTCACCTCATCAGGGCACAAGGAAGGAGGACTGAGCAAGGGACCCCAGCAAAACACCCTTCAATCACTGATCTCCCTGTTCCTGTGTGTGGTGGACACATGTTGGCAAGACCACAGGACTTGGAGAGAGAGACTTCAGTCTTGGTAATGCAGAAATTTTTTTTTTTTTTTTGTAACTTGGACCCATTTCAAAGGTTCTTTTTAGGTATCTTGGACTTTTCAGGAGGGTGGTTTTGGTTTGAATTCTTTGTTGTTGTTGTTGTTGTTGTTGTTACTTGCTATTTTTGAATTTCTCTCTTGAGTACCTCTTTGCCTTTTTGAGTAGACTTTCTGTAGACTCTAGAGTCATTCTCTCTCTATTTGGTTCATAATTTCCCTATTCTCTCGTTGTCTTGTTACTATTGTTTAGGTATATCTACTTCATTCTGGTCTTGGGTTAGAGTTCCCTCTTGTTTTCTCTATCCTATACACTCTTCTCTTTTCTTCCACACCTCCAAAGCTAACCTTCTCATTCTTTCTCCCCACCTCCACCAATTTTCTTAATAGCATTGCTAAGTATTAATAACTTAAGCTAGCTGTATGTCTTGGCCTTTGGGGAACTGATAACTGCTTTGCTATTTAGTCAGACATAGGGCATTAATGCAGATTTCTATTATCAACAATGATATAGTGTCACCTTCAGTTGACTTCTTGAATAAGTTACTATTGATAGATGGCTTGTATAGCTACCTCCATTAGTAGTGTAAATCACATTTCTAATGTTAAAATGGAGTGATTAAATTATTTTATTACTTAGTATGATATTTCAATAGCTGATATGTCTTAAGTTTTACTATTGCTCCTGATCTCTATGTTACTATTAAAGATGGCATAGTTGTTGGAGACTATTACAAGTAGTAGTTTGGTTTAGCCTAAGTAAGCCACACAGATGCCTATTTTATTACTGATGGTAATATAGTTTAATATTATAGTTTAATAGTTTATAGTTAATAGTTTATAGTATATAGTTTCAATATTATAGTTTAATAATATAGTTTAATATTTAGTGGAGCACTTCATTAAGTCAAAATTAAATTTATTTAGGTACATACATTGATAGTTAGATCACGCTTCTAATGATAAGGAGAGAATAGTTTTAGTATTAAAATGGTTTCAGGTCTAATTAATAATTTGTTAGTCTTGGTTTATAAAATTACTGCATACTGCATAAATGTTGTCAATGGTGGCATAAATGTTGATCCTGTTTTCCAACATACACTAATAGTGTAGCTTATCTTTGAATCACCTATAGTACTATAATCTCTTTTTTTCTCACTGAAAAGCACAGAAGAACAGGTAACCACTAAAAAGATTGTCACTTAGAAGATTCCCAAAATGAATAGCTGAGGAAGAAGAAAATATGGTCATAAATATCAAAATAAAAATAAACTCAAGGAAATGCCACAGGAAGACATGATCTAATGGGAGAAATCTCCATGGTAGAGGAAGAATTTATGAACACTATCTTTTCTTTCCCCATTTTATTGATATGTATAAGCGCAAAATTTAAGGTTTACAATGAAGTTGAGCATTTTGTGCACAAACATATCTTGTCAAGGTGAAAAGGACTTTCCCACTCTCCTTTTGTCCTTCCCCCTACCCAACCAACCCTCCCTTATTCCCTTGTTTTTCGTTTTAAGTTCCATGAGATAGTTGTAATCTGGGTTTCTTATATCAGAGAGACCATTCAGATGTTTTGCTTTCTGCTTCTGACTCACTTCACTAAGCATAATGTTCTCAAGTTTCTTCTATTTGCCTGCAAAAGCCTCCACGCTGTTGGACTTTACAGATGCATAGTATTCCATTGTGTCTAAATACCACGGTTTGTGTATCCATTGGTCTGCATCAACACTATCTTATCTTTAATCCTCAGCAATAGAACTGTGGAAAAACAGGGCAATAAGCCACCTCTGAAAACAAGGTTCTGATTCACATCTCCAGGATATATCATTTAAATACTGCTTCCCTGAAATATCATTCTTGAGTGGGATGACGTAGAAATTGGAACTGGCTAACAGTTAACTTTCCCGCATGTGACTGAGTTCTGACTGTACTGTTGCCATAACAAGCCCAATACTTGCTTCTGTCCCCAGAGCAGCCTTGGGTGAACCTGTTTCACCCAGCCTCCCATGAATTATGCAAGCCCACAGAAGCCTTTCAGTAAGTTCCTTCTCATTTAGATTGGCCAGAATGATCTCTTTCTGTTGTTTACAATCAAAAAGCCGCCACCAATATATCAATGCAATATTATTGTTTTCTCAGAGCAGTTACTAAGCTAGGATGTTGTGGGAGCTACAGATCATAAAAGATTGTGTCTGCTCCTAACTCACTGAGGGAAAAGAACATGAGCCCATAAAAGAAAGTTACTGTAGAAGGCAGTGGATACTAAGTGCCAAGCAAGTAGTGAAAAAAACATTTCATAGGCATCTGGAGGAGAAATGTATTTCTGCAAAACGATGCTTTCCTGCCGTAAAATATGAACTTTGAAGTCAGACAATGTGCTTTCAAGTCCTGACTCTGCCACTTTTTAACGTTATTTCTACCACATTTCTCCATGACTCTAACCACTCTCCCACACTGGGTGACATGAGATAATGAAGTTAAAACACGCTATGCTCTGTAAGGCACACTACAATATGAGTTACCTATTACCACTATGAACTTCACTTGGCCAGCAATCCATGAAATGAGCCATTTTAGGCAGCAGCTAACATTCACTGTATGGCTAATATTTATCATGTACTGTGCAACAATTCTATGTGGTATATAGTTACTTCCCTTTTAGTAATTAGGAAACTAAGATCTAAAGACATTTCATAATTTGCTGCAGGTAACAGCAAAGACCTGTAACAGCATTTCCTGACAATCTCACTAAACCTTCCATGGACCATCTCCCAGAAACAAATGGGAGGTCCCAGAGCCTACCAGTGACGTGAGCCACGGACTTCATGGCAAGTTCATTTAGAAGGACAGGCAGGCTAGATTTCCAGGAACACTGCCAGTGAGGGCACGGAGCTGCTGTGTTCCTTGGAAAATGCTATATTTTACCCTCATATGTGGGTGAGACATGAACTCAGCAATGTCACAAAAGCCACACGTTGCCAAAAAACTGCTACTTCATTTTCTCTCCCTGCCAACTGAAACAGAGTGCGGGCTCTAATTTCTAGCAAGAGGTTGAAAAATAAGATTCTGTCCATAAAAAGCACCTGCTACCTAAAAGGAAACTGCTAACTTGAGATCTTCTGGCTCAGATCCAGAAAAACACCACAGAAAACTCCTGCAGCACCAATTCTAAAAGACCCAAAGAATAGTCCAGGTGTTTTGGATCCGGAAAGCCATATTTTCACAGGTTATTTTATAGAGCCAGGAAATTGAACTTTTCACAGAAATCCTGATGGAATGAAATCCACATCTTGTTAAAACCAGCTGATGGAAATCTCTCCTAGCTGATTGAAATCATAAAGTATATTACAGAATCTTCTCCGTTATTTGGCCTGAAGCAGTTTTACAATGGTTTCAATTCAATGCAGCACTGTTTCCTGGTCATTAGAATACTTCAAATGGCCAACAATGTAGCAATTAGGGGACTGTTCTCAGTAACTATACCATCTTATTTAATACTAGCAGGATCATAAAATCAATTATTTCATAGGATAAGATTTCCAATTACTATGTCGTACCAATTAGACAACTGCGACAACCAACCATTGCTTAAATTTTATGAACAATGTTGAATAGTTTAATGAGTTGAATAAGCCAGGATTTTATTACTACAAATTTAAAATAAATGTTATTCGCCAATGAAAATATCCAGTAGTTGTAAAAGGTATGACCTCAAAAATCATCTGACTATACCATGAAAAATATTAGACCTCTAGGATATAAAATCAAATTTTTTTCCAACCTGGCATATAATGATTTGAATGAAATTAAGCAACATCCATACAGCTGAGTCACTCTCTTCAGATCTTTTGTTATAACTCTTGAAAGCAATAAATTAATGCTTTAAAAATATCAATCTTCTGATATTTCTTATTTTTTTCAAAAGAGATGTTGAGTGCTAATTTTCACCTACTTTATTTTATTAACAATGTCCAATAATACTCAGAATTTATTTTTATAGACAATGTCTTAGTTACTTTATTCATTGGTGTGACTCGGTACCTGACATACAGGAATTAGGGGAGGAAAAGTTTATTTTAGCTCACAGTTTCAGAAGATCACTGTCCACTCACAGGCAGCCAGCAATAGTGGAAGCACATGGTGGAAGTGGAGGTGAAAACAGCTCTTTACAGCATTTCAAACATGAAACCAAGTCCCAAGGGATGGAAGAAAGTAGCATATACCCTTGCAAGTCCTGTCCTAGTAATCCACCCCTTCCAGGTCCAGCTTCAGTGTTCTACTCCTTCCAGGTTTAAGCCCCTAATCTACCACGCACCTGTAATCTATAATCTACTACACAACTGTCTTCCACCACACACCTGCAATGCACCACATGTCCATAATCCACCTCTCCAGACCAGGCCCCATCTTTTAACAGCACACAGTTCCAAAGATAATCCAAAATACCCAAATACATGAGACTTTTGGGGGGACATTCCAGATTCAAACCACTATAGACAAAATAATGGATGAATTTAGTTTTTTTTTTAATCTCACTTAGAAATGATGATTCCTTTTCATCCAGTAATAGCTCTTCTGAGAATTTTTCCAAAAGAGCTAAAAGCATCATACAACAGAATATACAGGGAGCTGAAGAAAAGTAAGCCAACCAAAATAAAGGATCCTATTGAAAAGTGGGCAAATGAAATGAAGAGGCAGTTCACTCAGGAAGAAGTACAAATAGATACATGAAAAGATGTTCAACATCTCTAGCCATAAGAGAAATGCAAATCAAAACAACGATAAGATACAATCTCACTCCAGAGAAAATGGCCTATATCAACAAGTGAAATAGTAATCAGTGCTGGCGAGGCTGTGGGGAGAAAGGAACCCTCCTGCACTGCTGGTGGGAACATAAATTCATACAACCACTCTAGAAAGCAGTATGGAGATCTCTCAACACAGTTTGATTTTAATTAAGGGATGAGCTACTACCTAAATTCACGTTATAAGTTTTAAGGTCTGAAAATAAATGTTTTGATTCTACCTTATTTATTATTCTTTGACAAATAATAGAAGCTGTAAATAAAAGTCAGTGACATAAAAATATTGTAATTCAAAAATCACTGAGACTGACAGGGTTTCATTAGGAAGTCCAGAAGCATGTTCTCAAACTGTGTCTTCTCCAAAACGACTCTTCCATGGTCCAAGCCACACTAACCATTGTGGATATCAACAGTATTGACTTAAAAATTTTTGAATCAGAAAAATAACCCTGACTCAAATTTTTGCTGAAGTCTGTTAAATGTACTAATTTTCTTAATGAAGTAGCAACTGATAATTTCAAGAGTTCATATATAAATTTTTGTGAAATTGCTCAGTTTTTTTAACTCCTCTTTTTTTGAGACAGGGTCTCTCTCTGTAGACCAGGCTGGTCTTGAACTCACTATGGAGCCCAGCCTGGCCTTGGACTCAGGACAATCCTCCTGCCTCAGCCTCCCGAGTGCTGAGACTACAGGCATGCGCCACCACATCCAGTTTATGTGGTGCTGGGGAATCGAACTCAGGTACTTAGCACCTGATTTAGCACTTGCTAAGCAAGTGCTTTAACTGCTGAGCCATTCCTCCAGCCCCTAACTCCTCTTTCGATGAAGCCTCAAGCACAAGTACAAGGGGCAATCTGGCAAGCAATTTGAGTAGATACACAGAACTGTTGCTCAAAATTGTCTCTTCCACTGACACGTGGCTAGATCGGGGAGAATCTGCTGCCCGATTCATTCAGTGGCTGGCACAAATGATCCTTTCCAATAATGGCCATCAGATTGGGGTCATTCCCAGTGTCCTCAAGGGTACCTACTATCCTTTGGTTTTTGCCCCACCCTCAAAGACAGCAACAGTGCTTCAAATTTTTGTCATGTTTCTGATTAACTTAACATCTCTTTTGCATCTCTTCAACTTCCTCTTCTGCCCTCCTCTCCTGAGTCTTTCCGGTTACAGGTTCACATGATTACACTGAGACTACCCTGAAAATCCAAAAAGCTCTCTAATTTAAGATCAAATAATTGGTAATCTTATGTATAGATGCAAAGCTCCGTTTGCCATCTAAGATAATATATACATTGTCCCAGAGATTAAGAATGATGGGATATTCTTGGGGACGTTATTCTGTCTGCCACAATCAGTTGTATCCTGAATGACTCAGCGGTTAAAGCACTTGCGAGCAAGCACTCCATCAAGTACTAAGTACCCAAGTTTTATTCCCCTGCACTACATAAAGTTGGGTGTGGTGGTGAACACCTATAATCCCAGGACTCTAGGAGCCTGAGGCAGGAGGATTGCCCTGAGGCCAAGGCCACCCTTGGCTCCATAGTGAGTATAGGACCAATCTGGACTAGAGTGAGACACATCTCAAAAAAAAAAAGAGAAACAAACAAACAAACAAGGAAAAGGAAAGAAAGAAATGGAAAATTCTACTAGAAAAATAGAATTCATTAGTCGCTGCCCAGATATTTGGAAGAAAAAATATCACCCAGAAAAATTAAAAAGACCCACTTAGAACAAAAAACAAAGACAAGAAAAATATTAAAACTAACCCAGGTGAATAAATTATGGTGTCTTCTTATATTGAAACATTAAACAGCAATGAGAATAAACAGTCAACACCACCATGCATAAACACGGCTGAACCTCACTAGAACAGTGTTGGGTGAATGAAACCTTCAAGCAAACCACATCAGGTACATCTGCAAGCAGCCCTCATTGGCAGTGTTGAGAGAGAGGATGGAGGTCGTTCTTGGGGAAGGAGGTGACACTGACTGGAAGGGAGCACAGGCTGGCTTAGAGAGGGGCTGCCACTGTCTGTTTCTTGATCTGGGTGCAAGTCACAGTAGAATGTTCACTTTGTCCAAGTGAAATAAATTCTATACTTTCCATTGCTGCTAAAAAGCCTCTTTTTGAATCTGCATTATGAAAGAAAATGAAGAGCAAAATGCTAACTCCAAGTAGTTTCCTCTAATTCTATCTTCATGGTCCTGAGATCTTGAACTTTTGGATTTGGATGGGGTTTTTTTTCAGCCAAAGATTCAAGAAGTACAGATTTTCACATATGAACTGTAGTGTGTTTCAGAGAAAGCTTTTCTGACTTATCTCTGTGGCCCTCAGTTTTCTCTCAAGAACAGAATAAGCTACAAGGATAATTTCTTGTCCAGTCATATTAATAATGTCTCTTGGCCCAAAGGTCTTGGATTAAGTACACATTATCCTTGCAAAAGAAACCTTCATTGTCACAACTTTCTCTGTCAGGTTATGAATTTAATTGAAGAATTTACTCTATTCAAAACTTTAATGCAATATAAAGTAGATTTCTTTTTTGTTTAAGTTGCTCTTAATTTTTAGTGTCTGCTACAAGTAGTAAAGCCCTACAGAAAATCAAAAAAGATTAAAAATATGTAGATAAAATTATAAAGCTGAGTTGGGGGTGTAGCTAAGCAGTACAATGTGTGCTTAGCATGCATGCAACCCTCTGAGGTCGATCCCCAGCACCAGAGATAAATAAGATAAATTAAATAAATTTAGTTAGGCCTAGGCAATATCTTTTATCTATTTTATCCTGTGATTCACCAGTGTCACGCAATACAATCTTTTAATATTTTTCCTATTGAAAGGTCTATGTTGGCAGCCATTCCCTGGAAAAGATCACACACAGGCGCAAGAAAACAGGGACAAGCATTTTCCTATAGATTTGCCTGTACAAAATTAAATTAGGCATAACTCAACATCCATAAATACAAGATTCACTATTTCATAAAAGTGAATTATCCCCAACATTATTCCATAAATGCTTAAAACTTCAAGTATAATTCAGAAATTAATTCAAACATGTACAGAAAAAAGTAAATGGCCTAGACTTGCCAAGACAGTTTTTAAAAAGTAGAACAAGAAGTTAAGGAAGCTTACCCTTCAATACATGAAGATATATAAAGCTGTGGAAATGGAGATAACATTGAATTGAGACCAAAAACAGGCAGAGAAATTGGAACTATATTCACACATACATGAAAGTCTGATATTAAAAGAGAAAGCATTGCAGAAGAGTCATTGAAGGGAAGTCTTTCGGTAATTGTTGCAGAGATAATCTGTAATTCATACAGGTGGGACAACTCAATATTTTAACTGGCTGATTCAACCCAAATTATTCTGCAAATTCAATGCAGTTTCAATTAAACTCCAGAAAATTATCAAATTTTGCAGGGAAATTTCTCTTCCCTGCCCCTTTCTCCTTCCACCTCTGGTTCAGTACTCGTGATTGAACCTAGGCCTAAACACTAAATATATTCACAGATATTTTTTATTTTTTTATTTTGATATAACATCTCTTGGTTGCTAAATTGCCTAACCTAGGTTTGAGTTTGTGATCCAACTGCCCCAGCCTCCCTGAGTGCTATGATTACAGACATATGCCAACCCATCTGGTGTAAATTTTTCTTAACAAAACACACATACACACACACAGACATATACATGCACACATGCACACACATGCCCATACCACACCAAGTATAAATAAATTGATAAATTTAGCTGTATTGAAATTTAGAATGTCTTTACCACAAAAGAATGTAAATTAATAGAACACTCAAAAGTTGGAAGAATACACTTCAATAGATAAACAAAAATTGATTTCTATATAAAGTAAAGGGGCTTACAATCACAAAAGACAATGAATAAAAATTTTACTAAACATGTAAACAATTAAGTCAGAGGAGAAAGACAAACAAACCCAATAATAAAAGATATTCAACCTCACTATAATCCAATGAAATGAAAATTTAAATCAAAGAAACATCATTTCAATTATTACAGTGGTAAAATTAAAAAGCCTACCACAGAGTCTTTGCATTTGGTAATTAAAATATCTGGTGTGATTTAAATCTAAAATGTCTCCCAGAAGTCTCTTATTTGGAAGGTGATTGGATTGTGGGAGTGTTACACTCAGCAGTGGTTTGATATTTTGATGATGTCATGTGCTGTTAGGGCGTGGGGCTTGGTTGGAAGGATGGGTCACTGAGCGCATGCTTGGGAAGGGTTCATTCTTGTCCCTGGTCCTCCCTTCTCTTTCTGCTTGTGGGCTGCCATGAGATGAGCAGTTTCCTTGGCCATGCACTTCAACTATTGCTCCTTTTGCCTTGAACCTACAGACCACGTATAGACTAAGCCCCTGAAAAAGGTGGGCTAAAATACACCTCGGCTCCTTTAATTTGTGAGAGTCATGTATTGTGTCCAACAAAGATGACATCACTAAAATGGTACCACAAACCCATCTCCCAATAATCTCCTGGCAAGTGAGAACCCTTAAGCGAAAGGCTTACACTTTCAGAACGTTGCTGTAGAGGTACAGTAATAGATTTCCATGATTTTATGATTCAGAAAGAGCAATATAACTTTAAATCAACTGAATAAAGAAGTTGGAAAAATGAAACAAACAGGAAAACAGAAGGAGCAGACTAAGAAAAAATAATGTACAATCTAGTCATTGCAAAAATAAGTGAAAACAACATAGAAATCCAATGACTTTTGGGAAGAAAAGGAAAAAGAACTAAAATCAAGTTATCTAGAAGAAAATTTTAAATCTAATACAAAAAGAAAAACATAAAGTTAGGAATGAGGGAAGGAATACATCTGAATATTTTATCTTTCGAATGCTGATGGAATAAATTGGTCTCTGAGAAAATCATAACTGTTAGAACATACTCAAAAAATAATAATAAAAACGTGAGTAAACCAACAAGATGTTATTAAAGAATGATCTTCAAAAAGAGTTCTAGAAAGCTGAGGAGAGGGGGTAGGCCAGTGATTAAAGTATTTGCCTCACAAATGCGAAGTCCTGGGTTCAGTTCCCCAGCAACACATAAATTGGGCATGGTGGCACACGCCTGTAATCCCAGCATTTGGGGGGCTGAGGGAGGAAAATTGCCATATGTTTGAGGCCAGCCTGGACTACCTAGTGCAGGACCAACGAGAATTACAACATGAGACTCTGTCTCAAAAAAAAGTTCCAGAGCCAAAATATAATACTGAACAGTGAAGTCAAACTTCCAAGGACTAAGTATTCTCCACACTATTTAAATTCTTAATTTAGCCCTGAAATAAAACAGATATCAGAGTTTACAAAAATAAAAACAAACCTCAGACTCTTGAATACCCTGGATTGATCAGAATTGTCTATTCTTTTGAAAAAGAAGAAACCTATAATAATGAGTTAATACAAATATAAATATGTAAAGTCAGTGGCTGCAAACGAGTAGATACAAGCCATGAAGAGTTTATGGTAAGAACTCAAAATTAAGAGAATACACCAAACTTTCACACTCTTACAATCACAAAAATGAGGTGAGAAAGAAAGACGTTTCACCCAAATGAAGCTAGAAGAGTCAAAGCATGTTTGGATTACTGCTGGGGCCAGCAGGAGGCTTCTTTCCCCAATGAACAAGTGTCATTAGAAAAACATCAAATTCAAATGAAGTCATCAGTAAATTCACTGCTGTGAAATCATTCTGAGCCGCTCATGAATCCTTAAGTACTCCACCCACAATGGTGCCCACTCTGAAAGGCTTTAGTAGAACAGAATCCACAGACATTGATGGCACTAACAAATACATAAACAAGTAGGTATCTGAAATAGCTTTTACTAAAGCGGATAGAGGATATAATGCATTAACACAAATTTTGACGAGATGTTACATGTTACACATGTGATGGAATTTTGGGTTGGACATAAGACATGGCAGAGAGGGGCGCATACGTGGGGGAGATATTGACAGAGGAAGTGACACCTACACAGATTCTGTTTCTACCCATCATCTTCGATGTCTACCCACAATCTCAAAGTTGTGCGTGCCCTCTCTTATCTCTAATTCTAGTGTTATTTGTCTATTAAAATAAAACAGTGAAATTTGCTTACTATTTTCTTAGTGCCAATAAACTTCTTGCTATGACTTAGGTCTTGGGTGTCCCCCAAAATCCCCATATATTTGGAACTATATGTTATTCCCTGGAGTGGCAGAAAATGATGGAAGGGCACCCACTCTGGGGGAGGGCGGGCAACTGGCAGAACTAAGTAAAGGAAGGAAGAAGAAACATTGTTCCAGTTTCTTTTTGGGAAAGCTCTAACCTAGTCAGTCTGCAGACTTCACTTGGCTCCTGCCTCACTTGGCTTCTGTCTTGGATTGGGTGAGCAGCTCCCCAGCCTGTCTTTGCCATATACCTCCACGGTTGCCAACTGCCCTACAGTCAGACTGTGTGAAACCTTCTGAAACTGTGAGCTAAATAAATCTTTCCTCCCTTGAATTGTGGATTTGGGTATTTTGTCAGAGCAACAAAATAAGTAACTAACACACTTCTACAGTTTATTTCTCTCAACTTCATACCTATAAAAGAAATACTTATCTACCTATCTTACCCAGATTGATCTTTATAAATCTGAGTTTAACATAGCTATTGAGTATATAGAGAAGAAAAAAAAACCTCAAGTTCTCTTTTCATACATTCACAGCACAGATCATTTGTGTGGCCTCAGAAATGTGGGAATTTCTCCCACCAGAAGGCAGGTCATTGTGCAACTGACAGCACTCATGCATCCTCTAATTCAAATCTGCCGCTACCTACGTGGGATCTCACAAGTTGGCCCAGCCCTGATTCTGACCCCACTCCAGATCTAGTTTTAAGTCTGGACCTCCAACACTCTGACAACCTGGCTACAAACTCAGGTTCCCACTTTGGAAATTCCTTTAGAACCATCTTTGAAACTATATAACCTTGTTTTAACATTCTCAATGGTGGCAGCTTTCATAATGGATTTAATCTGGAAGACCTGCCAACATCATTCAGAGTCAAGACAGATAATTAAGATGGCTTGTTAATTCAGTAAAGCTAGATGAAGCCAGGCATAATTGCTCTAATGACAAGCACGTAGTACTGAGGACAGATCCAAGGATTCTGGCCCCATCTCAGATCAGAACAAAGTCTGCAACCTAAATTTCCTTCTAGTTACAGAAGTCTACATATTAGTTATCTAGTAAAAGTTTGTATTCTAGGAAAGTTAAGTTGCTGCTAAAGGAGAGGAATGGTACATGCGCCCAGACTTAAAATGTGCAGAAATATGAAGAGGAGGCCGAATCACAGTGGAAACCTGAACCAGACAGTACAGGACAACGACACAGCTTTCTGCCTACCAAGTCTGCCAAGACAGCTTGAACACCAATACCAGATACAAAAATTATGGTCCTATTTCACAAGGTTTGACCTAAAAGGTTTACTGAAATACTCAATTTTGCAACTTCTACTTGACAAAAGACTACATGCTTGTGTGGAGTCTCCTCATATCAAACTAATAAAATTTAATTGTGGAACAGCATACAACAAAGTTTGTCATTTGAACCATTTCCAAACATCTAGCTGAGTGCTACTCAATACATTCATGTTGTTCAAAAAAAAATATAGCAGACCTTGTTCTAGGTGCAAAGGGATTCCATGTTGAACGAAAAGACTTGGTCTCTATCTTCACGGACAGTGGCCATTTTTTTTCTTAAGTCTTTAGGTACCATTTGAAAGGTGCAGTGGGTAGTCCGCAAAAGTCAGAGAGGCTCCCACCTTAGGCCTACTTCGGGAAGCGGCGCCGGAAAGAAGCCTGCCTATCATTCCCATTACCGAGTGGAAGGCAGGAAGCCGCTTGCAGCTCCTGACGGGGCGGGACCTGATTAAGGCACGCCCTAGAGGCGGGACCTTCGCAGGCTGCGCAGCAGCAAAGCAGCGTAGGGCGGGACCTGTGCCCCCCCGCCCCCCCCCCCACCGGCGGAACCGAGCCGGGCTCCGCAAGGCTCGGGCCTTTTTGAGGCGGAGCCTGTGTCTGGGCGCGGCCCCGGAGGCGGGATATGGGCGGGGCTGCGTACGTGCTCGGCCCTGTGGGGGCGGAACCTGCTCTGGGCCCTGCCCCGGAGGCGGAATCTAGGGGGAACGTTGGGAGGGTCGGGCAGCGTCGGGGCGGGACCTGGGCGGGGCAAGTCGGGGGGCTGGCCGGGCGGGCTGTGTCCCAGGCGGGGCGGAGGTGCCGTGGGCGGGGATTGTCCTGGTGCCGCCCTCTGCCGTGGTCCCCAGGCGTACGGGGCGTCGCCAGGGCTGCGGCGTGGAGCCGCGGCGCTTCCTCCCGCCCGGCTCGGTGGCTGCGGCGGCCTGACCGAGGCCCGAGTGGGATGCGGCTGACGCGGAAGCGGTTCTGCTCCTTTCTCATCGCCTCATACTGCCTCTTCTCCCTCTACGCCGCCTACCACGTCTTCTTTGGGCGCCGCCGCCGGACGCCCGCTGCGACTTCGCGAGGCCTGAGAAAAGGAGCGGCGGTAGCGAGGGGCCGGCGCGGCCGAGGTAGGACGGCGACGCGGCCTCGCCGGCTGCGGGGCCCAGCGTGCCTTCTGCTTGCGGGCCAGCCCCGGGCTCCGGGTGGGAGGCTGCGCTTTCCCCTAGTCCAGATCTACAGGCTGACAGGCCCGCAGATCCTCAAAACGCACCTCAAATATCCAGAATGTCGCTTCCCAGAGATCTGTGGAGATTTGTGGTGCAGGAAGGCCACAGATTGCCCCTGGGTTTAAAACAGCTGCTGGCCCATTAAAAACAGTCTTCTCTAATCTTGCAGTAGAAGGCCATGTCACTTCACCTTACAAACTCTGGTTCCCTGTCTTTATTTTGCTTGGTTTTGCGACAGGGTCTTGTCAAATTGCCTCCTTTCCTATATTTTGGCTTTTGTCTTGGACTCAGCTTTATCTCTTCCTTTATTCACAATTTTTCTGTATAGTATCAAATTGGTGGACGTTACCTTCTTAATTATGCATAGCTTATGCACAATCTATAAAGAGTTGCAGAAATATAACAATGTTTGGTGACGCACGGCTCTAATTCCAGCACTTGGACGGCTGAGGCAGGAGGATCTTGAGTTGGAGGCCAACCTAGGCTACATAGTAAGTTCAAGGCCAACCTAGACCGCATAGCAGTGCACCATCTCAAAAAATAATGTGAATTAACATATTATCCAGTTGTTTCTAAAGCTTTTATGGTGGGAGGAAATTCTTGCCCTGTCACATGTTTTTATTTCTAAGATCTTTCCAAGTAATGGTTCAATAGTAATTGCTGAGTTCTTTTGTGTGTTTGTGTGTGTGTGTGTGCGTGCACGTTTTAAACCAGTTCAGTTTCAGTTGTTTTATTTCTGAAAAATTAGGATGAAATTAGAAACTCACTAGTATCTCATTTAAATGCTAATTTAAATGATTTTATTTTACCAATCATGTCTTACTGATAAAGACTGTTACTCTTTTTTTAAAAAAAAAAAACAGAACAATCTCCTTTGGGAAGTGAAGAATGGAATCCTTGGGAAGGAGATGAAAAAAATGAGCAACAACACAGAGTTAAAACTAGTCTTCAAATACTGAATAAATCCACGAAAGGAAAAACAGACCTTAAAATACAGATCTGGGGCAAAGCTGCCATTGGTAAGATCATAGAGATAGCAAAGACATGTAAAAAGCATTATAAAATGCACTATTAAAACTTACTTTAATATAGTTTATTATTATCAAGGCATCATGCTGCATTTTTTCACTTTCACTTTTTTTGGTGGTGATGGTGGTAGTAGATGGTAGTAGTTCCTTTCTCCTTACCATTGTCAACATCTGTACACACACACACACACACACACACACACACACACACACACACATACACACACACACACCACCATTAGTCTTTAGAAGGGCACAGCTGGATTTTTAGATGCAGAAGAGGTTGTGTGTCATTATTATTAGTAGATTGCTTAACATCATATTGAAATGCATGTATCAACTCAGTTTTCATGAACTGGCATATTTATTGGACACTTGATACACAAGTGTTAAGATTAGGCCTCTTGACAGTTGTGGTGGCCCAAGCCTGTAATCTCAGCAGTCTGGAAGCCTGAGGCACAAGAATTGCAAGTTCAAGCCCCACCTGGACAATTTTAGTGATGACTTAGCCAGACCCTGGCTCAACATAACAAATAAAAAGGTCTGGGGATGTAGTTCAGTACCAAAGTCTGGGTTCAGCCCTACTACCACCACCACCATCACCAAAAAAAAAAAAAAAAAAAAAAATGTGGCCCCTGCCCTTGAGGACCACACAAGCTTGGGAATCCTTGAACAGACAAAGTGAAATAAGGTCATTTATTGTAGTGCTTTCTCTGTTCCAATGTTTACTGTAAGTCTCCAGTGGTCACTGCTGACTCGACTGACCACAGAAATATTTCTACTCTGAGAATCATGTGAAATTAATGTTCCAGAATATATATATTATCCTCAATTAGAGAATAGAATCATGTCCTCGGTGATGGTCAAAAGAGAAGGAATTTAGTGAAGTAGAAAGGTGATTTATTTGGCCTTTGAACATGAGTTGGATTTATCACAATAAGGAATATGAATAAACACCAAAGGAGAGGAGAAGGAACAGGACAGTGTCTGATTCAATGTTCCATAAATTCATTTATGCTTACCAGCAAATGTATATCCCCAAAAATCTTACTACTGACCTCTGAATTTTAAGTACCCAGACCCAAGCTCAAAATCATCAAATTCTATTAATTTTTTAAAATAAATTCTTTAATAATTTTGTGTTCTTTAAATCTCCTTCAATCCCTATTCTAGCTTTAAATTAATTTTACCGCTTGACAGATGTTTATGTCTCCAGATCTTCTGCTTTTCAATTTATTAAACATAAATGTTATTAGACAACTGTCATCATCTTATTCCCCAAATACAATCATAGACATTCCTATTCAATAAGAAAATGAAAGTATAAAGGAGTCACTAGTTCAAGAAACTTTGAAATCCAACCAGGCAAAGTCCTTTAGATTTTAAAGTCTGAGGATACTCAGTGGAATGCAGCTTTGCCTTCTGGCCTTTCACTTCTTCCTTTGGAGTCATCACGAAGGGCAGCACATGAGTGTAGCTCAGTTTTATCAGTCTATTTTGTGCCAGTGGAGTTCTGGGAACCCAACAGACTTCATTCATTTCAACTTTTTTCTGTTACTGTTAGCCCAAGGTGGCGAAGTTTCTGCTAATAATGACCTTCTCAAGAATCATTTTGGTCTGCTGTGTATGCCACAAGGATTCCACTCAGACAAGAAGCTCACACATTTTCCTGAATAATGACATCTCTGTTTCTGGTCTCAATTGCAATGGCTGAGGAGATCCATTGATCACACACATGATCACTTCTAAAGGCCCATTAGAATGAATATCCTGATCTGATCTTTCTAAGACACTAGCAAAACATTGCCCAGCCACATCATCAGCCTTCCATCTACACCATACTTTCTTGATAGCAAATCCCCTGCTTTTGCAATCTGAATAACCCAAGGATTTTCCAAATCATGAAAGCCTGATTCCTTTGTACATAGTGTTTTTCCCTTTTTCCTCTTACAATTTATGATAGTCAAAAAGAAAGCAGTCTATACCTTTAGCACTATGCTTAAAAAGACCTTAAATACTATGCTTAGAAATCCCTTTTAAGTATCCAGGTTTATCACTTATAAGCTCTGTTTTATATATAATGCAGGATGCAATTCAGTAAAGGTCTGTCTTTCTTCCAGTTTCTAATAGCATGGTCTTCATTTTCTTCTGAGCCTTCACCAGCATTGCCTTTAACGTGAGTACTTCAGTCAACACTTTTCTTACAACAATTTAGGCATTCTCTAAGACCAGATAGGTTTTCCTACATTGAATGTACTCTGCAGTGTCTCCCGGGTCTTCACTAACAGAGCTGTTAGCATCGGTATTTCTACATGGTATCTATTCACAGCAACCTAACCTAGGCTTTTAATCATGTTCTTCAGAATTCTTCCAGCCTCTCTTTATCTCCCGTATCTAAAGCCACTTCCACTGTTTTTAAGTATTTGGTACAGTAATACCTCACTTCCAAGCACTGTAATCTACCTAAATATTCTATAGTTTGACTGCTATAAAAAAAGTATATCTTCACTATCCTTACTTTTCTGAAGAGAGAAGTCAAAAATGTTTCTGAGAGGCTGTTACTTTTGGAGTCTGGAAGAGAATCTGTCTCCTTGTGTCTTACATTTTCTAGGCAGTATGCACATTCTTTGACTTATGACCCCACTTGACTCTGACCTCTTTTTCTATCCTCACATCTTCCTTCTCTCATTCTGACCTTCCTACCTCTCCCTTGTGAGGACTCTTGTGATTATATACAATTGCCCAGATAAGTCACAGTAATCTTCCATTCATGTCCTTACACCCTTACCGTCCTTACTGTAATCACTCTCTCACCATGTGAGGTCACATAGTCACAGGTTAGAGATTAGAACACACGGATATCTTTGTTAAGAGGCACTGTTCAACCTACCTCATTTGGAAAGGTTTGTCTGGCAAAGTGTTGAAACTGAGTTGTTTGGCTATCCTTCAGTGCCAGAGTATAATGAGAATGAACCAAAATCCATATTTTAGCATAACTGATACATGGTTCTCAAAGGTTCTATGTGGTTTCCGCATTACCTCACTGTGTGACTCTGCTCTCTTCTTAAGGCTTTCATTCAGATGAAATATAACTTCAAAGACTGCCATGCAGAGAAAAGATGAGTAGCATACGTTTCTAAAGGGTATCATGCAGACAGGGACGTAGATTCTAGTAAGGAGGGAGCAGTATCTCTTCCAGGTAGCAAATGTTTATGAACTCATGTTTGTATTCAGCCCAACTGATTCCTCCGCTTTGTTTTAAAGACAATTTTAACTCACTTCACTAAGCATGATGTTCTCAAGTTTCTTCCATTTGCTTGTAAAAACCGCCCCGCTGTTGGACTTTATAGATGCATATAGTATTCCATTGTGTATAAGTACCACAGTTTGTGTATCCGCTGGTCTGTTGATGGGTATCTTGGCGACTTCCATATTCTAGAGAAGCAGAAGGTGAAACATTGAATGGTCTCTCTGATGTGAGAGATGCAGACCACAACTATCTCATGGAACTTAAGACGAAAGACAAAGTGAAAGCGGGGGGGGGGGGGGGGGGGGGGGGGGGGGGGAAGTGTCACAAAAGGAGAGCGGGAAAGCCCTTGTCACCTTGACAAGATACGCATGTGTGCACAGAATGCTCAACTCCATTGTAAATCTTAAATTTTGCACTTGTACCTATCAATAAAATGGGGAAAAAACAATTTTAATTGTGCTGTAATTTCCTTTGTAATATAGTACAATTCATTTCAGAATAATATGTTCCAGTGATACTAGGAGTTTCTCAAATCTAGAGGGAGGTTATTGTCTTTTAATGTATCCCACAGTTTTGCCTCATTTTACACAACAACCTCTGAATTCTCTCAGACAATAGCTGCTATATTGATGGTGAGCGTTTGATTGGTAGCTTTGCTTGCCAGCTGATTAAAAGGAGCTAATTTCATAGCCAAAGATATAAAAATATAGAACATAAACTTCTCTTGCACAGTAGAGTATATAAAAGAGTAAATGTTTTATGCTTTTGTTTTTTAATTACCAGGTTTGTACCTGTGGGAGCATATTCTTGAAGGTTTACTTGATCCCACTGATGTGACCGCTCAGTGGAGAGAAGGAAGCTCCATTGTAGGAAGAACACATTACAGGTATTAGCTGTGCAACAGTAACCTTTGTTGTGTTGGTGTACCATATTTCATGTAAATACTATAAGAAAAGGAAGAAAAAAGATGTTTATAAAATATTTCTGATTCAGTTTGTGAAAACTGAAATAAATTTTGTGACTATATACGTAGTGAAAGCTTATGCAAACATTTTCTAATGAAACTTGATGTTATAAAATATTTTTGTCTGTTTTATTTTTATCTCATTATATAGTAAATTCATGCTTTACATTTTATGACATTTGGTTGGTAAGGACCATATAGCATTCTATACCTTGAGTGACTAATTTATTAACTATCAATATTTTCATTTTTCTCACATAATAGTCATGTTTACCTTATAATCAGGTGGTTGTTGCTATAATTTTTGAAATGTTTATTTACTAAGATACTTTGTGTATGAATTTTCTTATGATTTAATATATGGATTACTGTTTTTCTGCAGGGTTCAACAAATAATGTATTGCTAAGACTTTTGCTTTTATACAATTTTTATGTCTACATATTTTCTGAAATTTTAAATACAATTAAGATCATTTTCTTTAAAACAGTTATAATTTCATCATGGGAAATAATTTGCTTTTCTATTGAAATAAAAAATGAAAATAATAATTTTTAAATGCTTATATAAAAATTACATTATTAGGAGTAAAAGCATGAACCAAAGATGCTTGTTTCTAGTAAGATTCTCTTTTCTTCTCCACTGAAATCAAGAGGAGAAAAACCATAGTTTTATTTGAATTTTCACTTCTGCTCTTATTCTTTTTTTTAAGCTTAGAAAACAAGGGTGGAGGAGTGAAAGCTTCCACTGTGTGGAGGGGGTCCTGATGGTATTGGCCTGCTCTATTCTTTATTTACTTTATACTAACTTGAAATTCAATTTTATTGTACCTTCTCAAAGTAATGGCATTGAAATCATTTTATAATCATCATTAGCAATGATTATTTTTCTTTTATTTTCAAGCTTCTGCTCTGTTGAAGATCTTACACATAGTTTTAAACTTATAACATTGAATGCTTAGATTTGTGTATTGAAAAGTAAATGCATAGTATGGATCTAAAACTTACATTTCAGTATTTGAAAAGTAAAAATACAGATTGCTTACATTTGTTTACATAGCTCAGTGTTAGAGCTAGCCTGTCCAAATCTAGCATGCACAGGACATTATTGTTCTATCCCCAGCACAGAAAGAAAGAAAAAGAAAGAAAGAAAGAAAGAAAGAAAGAAAGAAAGAAAGAAAGACAGAAAGGGAAGAAAGGAGAAGCAAGTGTATATCACAGATATTAGTCTAATGGTCGTACCTGTTATATGTAGAATTTTCAGCAAATTTCCTAAAAATTCATAAAGAAGTTGGGATCTTTAAGCTTAATGTTATACAGTGTTACTACAGTGAGAGCAAAAGATTTGAGCAAACATCATTAGTTTCCTTCCAAAAGAAAGCCTAACTTACTCTTCCCTTTTGGAATTTTTGTGCAGAATTTTATATTACAATCAAAAAGCACTGCTATTTTCTTTTAGGATTTAAAAGAACTGAGGATTCAAGGAAGTTCATCATTTTAGCAATTTTTAAGCAGCTTATTAAAGCTTTAGGCTCATGAAAAGATAGTTTCCTTATCCAAAACTAATACAACTGTATGATATTTCAAGTTTTTGTTTGAATCAGGTTATGTTGGTACTAATTTAAATGCTTCATCAGATTCCCATCCTTATTTGATAAAAAATCAAAAATAATGCTTCACCTTGATGATAGAGTTTCTAAGTGTTATCAGCATGAATATATTTTGTTTAAATAAACCTTTAAGTTTACAAGGAGTTTTATCAACTAATTCTAGCCTCATGACAATTCTGAGGCATAGTATAAAAGCTGTTACCATGTACCAGAGTTCAAGAGGCTCAGGAATGTTGTAATTCCAGCACTTTGGGAGGCTGAGGCAGAAGAATTGCAAGTTGAAGCCCAGCCTGTACAGTTTAGCAGCTTAGCGAGTGAGTCCATAGGTCCAAAGAACATAGTGAACATGATCCAAAAGACTGAGTAGGCAACTGGGTGTGGCAGTGGGACTGTCCAGCCCCTGCATGTGTGTCTCTTTACTGGCACATCTCTTTCCACATGGGTATTCTACAAGTACTGCCTAGAAAACTTTATCATTAAATATGCAATCAAATCATGAGACTTTATGTAAACTTCCAATTCTGTGTGTTTCACAAGGCAGAAATAGTTCTCACTCATCATGGAACCATTAATGTGGTACATAATCTGTGCCTGTGCAGGCAAGCTGAACTTGATCAGCCTAATGAAGCCCTGTCACCTCTGGGCAATATAGCAGTGTGACTGTGTTGCTGACCGCACAGACTCTGGAGCCCGAGTATTCCAGCTCTCCTACTTACCTCTCTGACCTCAGGCAGGTCTCTTAACTTCTCCATGCCTGGGTTTCCTCAAGGTTGGAATAAGGCAAATAATAGTTACTATTTCACAGGATTGTCTTAAAGATTAAATGCAGTTATAGATGCACAGTGCTTAAGGCAGTATCTGCCTTATCGTGATCATTTAGAAATCTTGCTGTTATTTAAATTTTTTAGTATTACCTAAGTAGGTGCTGCAAACTCTCCTTCCCTCTCAGTTATTCCTTTACATTCCCTGGACTATCTAATATCTTTTACAGACAGGTACTCCCAGGTTCTTACCCACAAATACCTTATTCACATATATTATTAGTATGTTCAATTAGATTACACACAAGCTTGGGACCTACTGTGTGTCCTGAATGAACTTTGCCTGCGACTTTTGTTACTAGCACTCGTAGAGCAGCTTTGGTTTCAGTTGCTTAGTAAATGCCTTGCCTCACATCGTGACTCCCTATCTCCTGAAGATTGCCATCAGAATGCTATTATTTCCATGTGTGCACATTGCTATAAGATAGAAAAAATGTCTACCTCTTTGCTAAAACAACTGCTAGATGCTAAATCATGTATCAATTTGTTATCAAAATTTCATTACGACACTTTCAGTAATCACTGCTACTTCTTAAAAAATTGAACTGGGCTGGGAGCAAGCTCAGTGGTTAAAGGACTTTCTAAGCAAGTACAAGGCCCAAGGTTCAAATCCACAGCACCACATAAGCCAGGTGGAGTGGAAGCAGTAGGATTGCCAGATCGTCAGGCCAGCCTAGTCCACATTGTGAGTTCAGGACCATCCTGGACTACAGAGCAAGACTCTGTCTTTAAAAAAAGAAAAGAAAAAAAGGGGAAAAAAAGGTACATGGGATGTTTGTTCAGTAGCGCTTGCTGAATTTAGTAAGAATGGAACTAATTAGACTAATTTCCAAGAATACATTGTTTCACAATCAGCTTTAGAGTTCAACATTTGAATTGTCTGTCTTTTTTATTAGTATGCATTTGGGATACATAATATTCAGCTTGAGGAATTGGTGCATATACATATTACTTTGTGGTCATTTTTACTTCCCTTCTCCCTTTTCACTCCCTTTCTCACCCCCCCCCCACACACACACACACATTCCCACAAAAATTACTGTCTTCCTTCACTAACATTTTTCTCTTTTACTTTTTTAGTTTGGTCTTCTCATACTAAAGAAATTGTAATATTTAATCCTGTGTCTGCTTCACTTCACTAAGCATAATGGTCTCAAGGTATACTCACTTTCCTACAAATGACTCAGATTTTCTTTATGGCAGAGTAGTAGTCCATTATATATATACCACATCTTCTGTATCCATTCATCTGTTGATGAACATATTGGCCGCTTCCAAGATTTAGCAATTATGAGTTGTGCTGCTATAAATGTATCTTTAACTCTTGGGAAGATGCCCAGAAGAGGTAGAGCTTGATCAAATGGAATATCTACGGACATTATTGTCATACTCTAGAAAATGTAATGGGAAAGCTATGCATATTTGATTGTAATGGTTGGTAGAGAGCAAAAGAAAGGTGTATAACCCAATCTGAATACTGTTGAGGTTGCAGAACCTATGGAGAAAGGTTTCCTAGAAGAGGTGGTAGGTGCTGAGTCTTTACAATGAACAGGAATCCTCAAAGCACAGAGAGGAGAGTTTGTATTCCTAGCCAGGCTGACATAGAGGCTGAGAAATGAAAAATAGCTTGGCTTGTGCCTGGAATTGCAAGCCTTTTGATAGCTCTAGAGCACAGAGAAGAGGTAAAAATAGCTGAAATTGAAAGGCCTACGTCAGGGTCTGAACATAGTGGGCCTTACATGGACCAGATTAAAGCTCTTGAACTTTCTTGTTGGCAGTGAAAAGCAATCTAAGATTACTGAGTGGCATAGTCATCATCATATTTTCTGCCTGTGCATTTATTTCTCACACAGCCATATGGAAAAATATTAAAGGAGATAGCTGGGTGTAGGAAGACCAGATGGGAGACTCCTTTCTGGCCCACTCCTGACCACCTGACTGACCCCCTCTTTCTCAGCAAACAGCCATGCCTGCTGTTTTGGTCAGGAAAGTTTGGAGCATCCCTATCTATCTCCCTTAGCTAGCTGCTCTAGTATATACCTAGTTTCTGTCTGATCATTCACCTCTCCTTAGCTCCTTCTGAGCTCTCAGTATGCTGATCATTCCGAGTCACCCTCACTCGTGCAGCCTGTCTGCCTCTTCCAGAACCTTGTCCTGGCAGTCACGTCGTTGATCTCCTTTATCCTTCACTTTCCACTCATTTCTTTCTTACCTTTTCAGCCACACTTTAAAACAGTTGTCTATACTGTCTCCAATCCTAACTTTTCAACCCATTGCATGTGAACTAGTTTCCCAATGCTGCCACATGCATATACTCACAGCTGTCTAAATTTTTTTATTTGTCTGGAGGCAGGGGGGAGCTGTTAAAAGTTTTACTATTTAGCTATAGTTCCCGAATTGTGTACCGAGACATGGCAACAGTTCTACTTCTCTGTCAGACTCTGCATGCACAGCTAACTTAAAGAGGTCCATGGTTTCACACTAGGTCACCTTACATCCATTTCAGTAATGCCACACTTGTGTGCAGCTGGATTTTCCTTGCTTGCTGTGACAGAATTCAAGTGCCATGCAGAATCAGGGTAGAAAGGGAAATGATAGGGACAGTGTCCACTTTGGTGCAAGGCTTGAGAAGTTGTCTTTTACTCAGGTATGCATCTCATTGTGAAGTATTTTTGGTTAGCTAAGAATGAAATAGAAATTCCATGAGAAATTGAATTTCCTTGAAGTATATATGGTTTTTTTGTGATTTCAAATCTGTTAGACCATAGAAACTTAAGTGGTGTAGGCCTGATTACTTTTAAATGTGACTGTTAACTCATTTGTTTTGTCTTGTGAGACACTGAGAAAATTACTGATAAAACACTAACAATAATGGGAGCATCTTCCCTGTACCTGGGCTCTGCAGCATTGACCTCCCTTGTGGCCTAAAAGCTTGAGACCTCACCAGAAGTCCAGTGGCCCTAACAGAATCATGCTTGATTTTGTTAATTTATGTGCATTCATAAATTTAGAAAGGTATTCCTCTCACATGAATATGACATTTGAAAGTAGCTTAATAGATTATCTTATGTAAGATATGTAGGTCACTTATAGCTCCCAAATTAATTCTGTGTAATCAGGTTATGTAAATATTTTGGCATTTACCAAATTAATGACATATGAGTAAAAGTTTTACAGTGTCAAACTCTGTTAGAATAAGTTCATAATTCACAAAATAGTTTTGTCTGACTTTTTTCCTGTATAAATAAAACATATTTCTAGTTATTGGGAACAACTGATGATAAAAAGCTACCCTAAGATGTTCTACATTTTAATTTTTTTGTGGTTTAGAAAAATGTAAAGTTTAACTTTTCTGGCTAAATTATAAAATGTCTTTCTAATATATTTTGATAAGATTCTTAATTTACTTATTAAGAATCAGGGTTCAGTACTCAAAATTTACAAAATTATTTGTTATTAAATTTAGAGTTTTTGTTTTTCCCATAATTTTTGTTAATACATGTTTGTATTACATAATAATTACTGTTATCTTGGGGAATTGGTACATATATAGTGCATCTTAATCATTTTTACTTCAAGGTAGACTTGTAATGAAAAAGACTAATAAAGAATTATAGTAACTTGGGAAATTCAGAAATATAAATTTTTATTCATTCATAATTCCATTTCCATAATTCCAAAAATAAGATTTCTATAGTTTTCATTTTGTCATTATTACCTCCAGCCTTCTGTGTATTTGTATTTGTATTTGTAAAATTATACTATAAACACAGTATTATATTCTGCTAAATTTTCGTAGATTAATAGGTAACATTTTTTATGTGGAAATCATAACAGGTGTGGTGTTGTCTTAAAGCACTTTGTAAACTCCTTTTTTTTGTGTGTGGTAGTGGGAATTGAAGCAGTGGCCTTCATACTGAGCTACATCTTCAACCCTTTCTTATTTTTCATTTTGAAACAGGGTCTTGTTAAGTCACTAAGTTGCTCAGGCTAAGCTTAAACTTTTCAGTTTTGTCTTAGTTACTTTTTTTGTTTCGTTTCGTTTTGTTTTGTTTTGTTGTTTTGCTGGGACAGAATACCCAACATCCACAACTCTTAAAAGTAAAGATTTATTTTAACTCACAGTTTCAGGTCACAGTCTATTTATGGGTGGCTGGCAACAGTGGAAGCATGGGGCAGAGGTGGAGGGAGCTCCTCACAGCATTGCGAACAGGAAACCAAGTGAGGGAGGAAGGGTGGAACTAACACTCTTCCAGATCCTGTCACAGTGATCTGTCTCTTACCAGTCAAGCCTCAATGTTCAGCCCCTTCCAGGTTAAGCCCCAGGCATCTGCCCCTTGCAGCCAGGCCCCATCTCCCAATAACACAGGCTCCATAGGTACCCCACCACATCCAAACACTTGAGGCTCTAGGGGGACACTGAAGATCTAAACCACAACAATCTTCCTGCCTCAAACTCCTAGAGTGTTGGGATTATAAATGCCTACCACTGTAGCTGGTGGGGGTCAAATGATAACCCATGCAACGTGCTTGTGTATCATATATAGACAAGACTTTGAATAAGTATTAGTTTTTGGTCTCCAGGAAAGTGAGCAGTAAAAGCAGAATTTTGACATGTTTCTGTTAAAGATTAATACTCTAGGAAGAAATAGATAAATGCTAAAGAACACAGACTGTAAACAATTCAGGATTAGTGTGACTAATTTTTAAATGAATTTAATGATTTTATATTTAACATATTAGTTAAAATATCTTAGTGGTATTGGTTGTTACAGGCATCATAAAATGAATGAAAATTTGAGTTGTGAAATATGTGTCTTTTATGAAACTTTTAGAAAGAACAGTGAAAAGCAGAGAGGAATGCAACAAATCCCCATTTGTTTAATACCCAAAACTAACAAATTTCAGCTGTCATTTGCTTTCATACTTATTTTTCTTCCTCAAAGAATTAAGTATTTCTGGCAGGGAGTGTGGCACACCTCTATTCTCCCCAGTCTTGGAGGCTGAGATAAGAGGATCTCAAGTTCAAGCCCAGCCTGGGTAATTTAGCAACTTAGTGAGAACTTATTTCAAAATAATAAATAAGTAAATAAATATTTTCTATAAACATGAAGCTGTATGTTCTGTTCCCTAGTTCCTTTCCTCTTCCTTCTCAGAAGGAGTCATCGTTAATTTGGTATCTATTCTCCCATCAAATTGTTATATTGATACTAAATACATAAGCAATTTTTATGTGTATACTTTCAGATTGAAATTATCATAGGAATGTTCTGAAGCTCGCCTTTTTCCTTTACATTATATCTTTACTGAAGATTTTAACATAGTGGATATTGAGGTTTAGATGTGGTGAAAGAAACAAAAAAGACCTCATGTGCTGATTCCCGTATGCAAGTTGATCTGTCTCCAGCCAGGGATTTTCGTTAATCTACAGCCATGCCCCATTGTTCAGACTTGTTCAAAAGAACTTATATTATTGAAACTTCATTTCTAGACAGAATTTGAATTAAATCTCATTGTACATTTCATAAAAGATAACTAAAAACTTCTGACACTGAATACCTTTGCTCTGATTTTGATTCTCTTATGTTTGTTTTGTTGCTTTCAACAGTTTCATCACTGGTCCAGCCGTTGTCCCAGGGTACTTTTCTGTTGATGTGAATAATGTGGTACTGGTTTTAAATGGAAGAGAAAAAGCAAAGGTCTTTTATGCCACCCAGTGGTTACTCTATGCACAGAATTTAATGCAAACTCAGAAACTCCAGCATCTTGCTGTAGTTCTGCTTGGAAATGAGCATTGTGATAATGACTGGATAATGCAGTACCTCAGAAGAAATGGAGGCTTTGTGGAGTTGCTTTTCATAATATATGACAGTCCCTGGATTAACGATATGGATGTTTTTCAGTGGCCTTTAGGAGTAGCCACGTAAGTATAAAATATGACTACACATTTCTAGACTCTTAATAAATATAGTTCTTCTGGGATTATTGGAACTACAAGCCTGCGACAGCCAACAAAAAGCATGGTCTCCTACTTTAGTGACAATAATTATATTATTAAGAGTGTTTCATCTTTTTATGTGGAAAGCAGATAAGTTACTTTTTCAAAAATCCCAAACAGTGCCCTAAAGAGATATTTAGCAGATAATTAATAATGCTAGAGAGTTTATAACTTAGAGTTTTACAATTACTTTAAATCAAATTACTTTTAAAGTTAATTAAATGATGGCTTGTGTTTCTCAGTATATAATCTTTCCCCAGTTATTAAATGGAAAAAGTTTATTAATCTGTTAATAGAAGATTTTTTATTAAATGTAAGCTGACTTTAAAAGAAGTTGCTACTAATGCATAAATTTCCTGAAGATAGGGGTTTTCTCCCTTTTATGTTCCCTTCTCTATCCACAAAGCCTAAAATAGGACTTGCATACAGTAGACGTGCAGTAAATATTTAGAGTGGGTGAATTATCTCACTGACATGATTTTGGAATGAAGATACTCATCATTCATTGTTCCATTGCTGGTTACCAGTGTAGCTTTAGACTGCTGCCTACTTGGTCACACCAGTGTCGGTGGGGAAGCATGCTATTTGTAGGCCTGTTTTATTGGTTTTCTTACTCAGTAGATTTTTGGGTAGGGCCTGTCAAAAGGGTATTTTTTCTTAAGTACATATTATAGGAATAAGGTTCTCTAAAAAGAATCTGTCCCTTGAGAAAAATTTATAAAATGTTTTGAAACATTTTACTTCTTCACAGTAATATTAAATACCTACTTATACTGAGAAAGACATAAACTTGTAGTATTTCTAGCAATGTTGAACGAGACCAGAACTTCTTTATAAACCAGCAGCTCTCAAAAAGGGGCAGCATTTGCCAGTGTCTGGAAACATATTTGATTGTCGCAGGTGAAAGGAGGAAGCTGTCAAAACCGGCAGCTCATGAGAGCCCAGGGATGCTGCTGTCCACGGGCAACATGCAGGACAGCCTCCCAGCAGAAGCTCTCTGTCCACAGTGTCACCAGTGCTGAGGTTGGAAGCCTTGTTATAGACTAATGGGTATTATAAACTTTACTCTCGCCTGAAGATTAGACTTCAGGCACACAGATTAAAGCTCCTTACTCCCTAGTGCCCATAAGGACAGTCACTTGGAATAGGCCTCTTTTGTGTAACATAACAAGATTTCTTGGTTGTGTACTTGTTTTAATCTACTTGAAAAACCCTTGGAATTATCTTTTTAGAGCTCTTTGCCACTGCAATATATATCCTGTAATCTTTTTTTTCTTTTTTAATAGAAAAATAATGATTATATATGTCTGTGGAGTACAGTGTGATATCTTGATATGTGTTTATAATATAGAATGATTAAGTCAGTTTCACAAATATAGCTACTCACATACTTAATGGTTTTTTGGTGATGAATATGTAAATATTAGCAATTTTGAAATATAGAACACACTATTAGTAGTAGTTATCATTCTTTGCAATAAATCACTAAAGCATATTCCTCCAAAGTAAAATGATCAGTGTCTCCCTTCCCAAAAGTATTCTGTAATCTTCCCATTGCTTGGCTAAAACATTTTTAACATGATTTTGTAGCTGTACAGACCCTTTATACTTTGAAGGCCTTGAATTCAACATACCTAACAACTGCAGGTAAATACATGAGGAGTGATTTAAAAACACAGTGAATATTTATATTAAATGTGCACACATACTTAAATATTGCAATAAAAGACTTGTTGCCATTAATCACCTCTCAAAATATTCCCCTTTACTTTGAGCAGACTTACTCCATCATTGTTGCCACTTTCTGGAAGCCTTCTTTTGTGAGTGTGCACTGTCTTCTTTAATTGTACTGTGGCATTGGTTGGCTCTGTGTCCTGTATCAGTTTGAAACATATACCCTTTATGTTCAGTTTGACTTCCTGGAAGAGCCAGAGGTCACTTGGTGGTAGATCCTCTGAATACAGTGGATGAGGTCACCTCATAGTACCTTTTTTACAAGCCTGCCTTTCTGTTGGATGGCAGTCAGCTGAAGCATTCACCACATTTTTATCACACCTCGTAGACACTCAGATCTTCCAGATCTGCTTCAGAAAGTGACAGGAAGGATAGCCTAGTGTATTTAAAGTGAGGGGGAGTGTCTGGAAGGGGATTGATGACAGAATAGTTTTACTGAAATGCTGTTTTAAATTTTAACATTCACTATTTTGATCACATCAAACTTAAGAATGCCTAAAACAAAGGACTTTAGGGACAAAATCTCTGTGATGCTTTTGTAAAGGGATGTCAACATGAAATAAAGTTTTGAGTGAGTAGATTGGGAACTTTCTCAAAATAAGCATTAAAGTTATAACCTAGAATTTATAAATCACATTTTGAGTCCCTTGTAAACATCGTGTTACCTGAGACGTTGGGTTAAGGGGATTTTGCCAATCTTGTGTTATATATTAACTCATGTACTTATTTTTATAGATACAGGAATTTTCCTGTAGTGGAAGCAAGTTGGTCAATGCTGCATGATGAGAGGCCGTACTTATGTAATTTCTTAGGAACTATTTATGAAAATTCATCTAGACAGGAACTAATGGACATTTTGAAACAAGATGGGAATAATAAGCTGTGTTGGGTTTCAGCAAGAGAACAGTAAGTTCTGTTTACTTCCCTCATCTGTTTTGTTCCCCAGTCTGAATAGCCTCATGTACAAGCACGGGTTTCCAAAGAGGTATTGTTAATTCCGTTTATACTAGTCAAAAAATCCCTGCAGTGGCTGTAGTTTATCTTAAAGAAAAATACCAGTAGGTGTCATTTACAAATGTCATGTTAGAGTTTCTTCAGTAAGATTTGCTGGCTTAGCAACAGAATACTGAAGTATCAGGTCTCAGGTTCTACCCTGAGATTAGCAGTAGACCATGTCAGTTTGCCAAGACTTAACTGCAATTTGCTACACACTACTGCAGGACAGGGACCGTATCAGTCAGATCCAACTCCTTGGCTCTAATGTAGGACTTTATGCAAAGTGAGCCTGGGAGAACTTATGAGTGGATGGGTGGATAGATGGGATGACTTAGTAGGGTTAACTTTCTATCTTTTACATGTTAATTAGGAAACAAGCATCCATGAAGTAAGTAATTTTATCTTGTTTTTAAATTTAAAAAACAAAGTTCTTAAATGTACAAATGGAGTATAATAAAGTCATAGAGAAGTGTTTGCCATCATGCTTGGCTGAATTTATGTCTTTATTGTAATAGTAGTAGATACTCTCTTCTAAACTGCCTAATTCCAACTCTGTAGCTAATGTAATCAGATTGTATTCACTCAACACTTATTATTGCTGCATACCAGAAACTCTCTTAACCATGAGAAATATAATAATGAACAAAAGAAAAGTCAAAGTCTATGTCCCCAGGCAATTAACTGTTTGCTGGAGGAAACAAGATTTGTCTGGAAACGATAACTGCCGTGAAAATAAATTAATCAGAAGAAGGGAATAGAAAAGACTTAGAAGGGAATAATAGAGCTTGAGGATGGAGCATTTGTATCTTCCGTGCTTCCCATTGCTCTTCCAGACAGTTCTCTGCCATCCCTGTTCTGAACCTCATGCCATTACATTAATTCTCTGAAATTGTATGATCACCTGTGGGTTTATCACCCTAGTGCCTTGAACAATATAACTCCTGGTACACTGTCACTCTGTCTCGTACTAGTTTGGTATTAACACTTGGTGATTTCCAAAATCCAGGCGTTGATCTCCTGTGACCTTGGTCTTTCATTACTTCCTGTCCAGTGATCTGGGCCTTCATCCCACTGCAGCCATTTTGTTATGTTTATTGACTAGAGCTTTTCATCATGCATGCCATATCTTCTCAGCATGACCTTAAATTCTAGCATCTGTCTCTATAACCTCCATATCCTGTCATTTCAGGTCATTTCCTATAATAATATGACTCAAACAGTTCAGCTGCAATTTACAATCTGTTGTTCTTACATTGTTTTCTCTCCCCTCCCTTCACTTTATAATCAATCAAGATTGCATGTACCTACAGCTCCCTAATTCTCTAATATAGCAAACCCTAACTCTTAACTACATCAAGCTGTGTCTGTGCCCTGCTAGCAACACCTCACTGAACACAATCTTGACATAAGTACATAACTTTGAACCAGGAATGCCCAGCAATCATTCATGTCCCCTTGACCACATATTTTCCCACTCTTCTAGAAGACTATTCATGCCTTTTCTGTCCTAAACTCTAACACCTCTTCCCCAATCTCTGTTACTTCATGACCTATTGCTTTTATCACTGAAAAGATAAAGTAGGAGAGAACACCTGGCTTCCTAACTGAACTCACAGCCTCTACCCTTGTCCTGTATAGTCCATTAGTCCATGTTCAACACAATAGCCAGATTGATTCTGATAAAACCTTGGTCATGTCATCCTCTGATTGAAACCCTACATGATGGAGGCCCCTGTAACCATTCAGATCTTATTTCCCTCCTCTCCCCCTCCGTTTCTCTGCCTCAACCACGCTGGCTTCCCTCCCATTTCTAGAACATGCCACAAGCATGTTACCTCACAGACTGCACTCATGATTGCTCTGTGCACAGTCACCCTCAGATCAGCATGGCCTGTTTCTTCATCTACAACTCTGTGCACAGGCACTGCCCCAAGACATTTTCTGATCATGCTTTCCAGATTACAGCCCTACTACCTCTGAAGTTCCCTCTCATTTCCCCATTTTATTTTTTTCTGCATAGCATTTAACACCTTCTAGAAAACATAATGACTTGATTAAAACTATTACACACGTCCCGTATGGCTAAGGTAAGGAAAAGAAGACCTGGCACTGAGAAAATAGGCCATCTTTTGATATTACTCTTTCAGGAATTTTATGGTCACACTAGTGTTTTTAAATGTGCATCTATAAAATCTTCAAATACTTGTGGCTGAAGGAATGGCTCAGTGGTTAAAGTGCTTGCCTACCAAATGCTAAGTCAAATGATAAGTACCCAAGTTCAGTCCCCCAGCACCACATAAACTGGGCCTGGTGATGCACACCTGTAATCCCAGCACTCGGGAGGCTGAGGCAGGAGGATTCCCATGAGTCCAAGGCCAGCCTGGGCTCCATAGGACCAGCCTAGGCTATAGAGTGAGACCCTGTCTCAAAAAAATATTTTTAAATACTTACATATTTTAAGAAATCTATTTAGATATAATTTCTGTGATGTGTTTGCCATTTTTCTATACCTTATATGAAAAGATAAAATATCTTCTTTCACAAAGATGTACCTAGTAAGGTAAAAATGACAGGTGTTTTTTGTTATTCTAGGTGGCAGCCTCAGGAAACAAATGAAAGTCTTAAGAATTACCAAGATGCTTTGCTTCAGAGTGACCTCACACTGTGTCCTTCAGGAGTAAACACTGAATGTTACAGAATATATGAGGCCTGCTCCTATGGCTCCATCCCAGTGGTAGAAGATGTGATGACGGCCGGCAGATGTGGAAATGGGTCTGCCCACCACAGTGCTCCCCTGCAGTTGCTCAAGGCCATGGATGCTCCCTTTATCTTTATTAAGAACTGGAAGGAACTTCCTGCCATTCTAGAAAAAGAAAAAACTGTACTTCTACAAGAGAAGATTCAAAGAAGAAAAATGTTACTTCAGTGGTATCAAAACTTCAAAACAGAACTAAAACTAAAATTTACTAATATTTTAGAAAATTCATTTTTAATTAATAATAAAGATTAACTTATCTTTTTGAGATAAGATGTGATTTAAAATAATTTCTAATACAAGATGTATGAGTGTGTGTGTGCTTATGTATGTGTTTATATATAAATGTTCTTTCAGATACCTTGTAAGTATTAGATAACATATGTGACTTTGACAAAGTGCTCTCCTCACTGAGCCACTCTTGGGACAAACTATGAATGAAGGCAAAATATTAAACCAGTTATTTCCAACCATGTTGCATGATTAAACATTTATCAGTTTTTATCACTTGCTTAAACCCACTTTTTTGAGACAGGATCTCGCTCTGTAGCCCAGGCTGGTCCTGAACTCACCATGGAGCCCAGGCTGGCCTTGGACTCATGGCAATCCTCCTACCTCAGCCTCCCGAGTGCTGGGATTAGAAGCGTGCACCACCACGCCCAGGTGATGTAGTGCTGGGGAATCAAACTCTGGCACTTAACACTTGGCTTAGCACTTGCTAGGCAAGCTCTTTAATAGCTGAGCCATTCCTCCAGCCCTAAACACACTTAATAGAATGATAGTTGCCAGGGAGGAAGCATTTGGGTATGTGGATTTAAGAGTAGATGCTGATCAAAGGATAAAGAATTTCAGTTAGGAGGAATAAATTCAAAAGCTCTATTGTACGATGTTATGACTTTATTAATATAATAAAAACATAAATAATAGGTGTATTCATATGCTAATTAGGTAAGACAATCCACACTGTGTACATACTTCAAAACATTATACAAAGCCAAATGTGGTGCACACCTGTAATCTCTGCTACTCGGGAGACTGAGGCAGGAGGTAACAGTTCAAAGCCAGCCTAAATTACGCAAGTTAACATGTATTAAAATATTGAAATTTAATGCTATACCAACCGATAGGATAATACATTAAGACTATTTATTGAGAGTTTACTGAAAAAGCATATATTGTTATGGTTTGGATCTAAAATGTCCCCCTCAAAGCCTCGTGTGTTTTAACGTTGTGGATTATCTATAGATTGTGAGTGCTGTTAGAAGGTAGAGCCTGGTAGGGTATAGCAACCTGGTGAGTATGTGGTGGATTACTGCGTGTGTTGCGTGGAACTATATACTCTTGTCCCTGTCTCTTTCCATAATACGTTTCTCTCTTGTGATTGTGTGAGCAGCTATTTTCCACCAGACCCTTCTTGCCATTGACCATGAATGGACTGAGACTTCTCAAAACTGTGAGCTATTTAAAATAGATAAACCTTTCCTCCCTTAAGTTGTGGGTATCAGGTATCATATCCCAGCAATGAAAAAGAGTAACTAAGACAGAAATATATGCGTGAAAATGTAACTAAGACAGAAATGCACCAATCAAAAACAAATCTTTCCCAGTTAGAATTGTAGGTTACTTGGATAATGTTGGGTCTGGCTAAGACAGATGCCTGAATGCAGAATCTGATCACAATTCATGTAAAATAAGGACTGGATGGCCAGATTAGTGTCTAAAGAAGATACAAAAGGTCATTAAAGTATGAAATAAGAATTTAGCCAATGGGAAAACTTCAAGCAAACCTGAAAGGTACCCTTAGAGGGAAGTGGTTTTTATTAAAGCCTGTGTGAGTGATCTTTCATCTTCAAGTTCTTAGACCCAATTTAGTTGTTTTTCATGATATCTTAGTTACTTTTTCATCACTGACTCAATACCTGACATGCACAATTTAACGGAGGAAAAGTTCATTTTAGCTCTCAGTTTCAGAAGGTGTAAGTTCATTCATGGGTGGCTGGCAACAGTGGAAGCACATGGTAATGTGAAGGCAGAGTCAGGTCCTCACAGCACTGCAAACAGGAAGTCATTCAGTTCCAGAAGGAAGGAAGTAGCATATATCCTTCTGGGTCCTGACCCAGTTATCTGCCCCTTCAGGATCCAGCCTCAGTGTCCCACCTCTTTCAGGTTTAAGCCCCCACCACACACCTGTAATCAAAAGTCAGTCCACACACCTAGAATCTATAATCTACCACATGCCTGTCTTTCATCGCACACCCATAATCCACCAAACACCCATAATTACCCATCCAGACCAGGCCCCTCTCCCCTAACAGCACATGGTTCCATAGATAATCCATAACATCCAAGTGCATGAAGCTTTGGGGGGGACATTCCAACTCCAAACCACAATACCTGAATCATTGTTATCTTAGAAATTCTTAACCAAGGAATTCTCCAGACTGTCTTGTGAAATTGGGGAATTTAACACCAGAGTTCCCTTCTCATCACATGAAAGCCATAGATATTCAGCAGGTATAAGTTCTTTCACACTTTCTTAGACTTCCAGTTCTCACAGATACGTCCACCTCATGAGAAGTTCTGGCAGCCTGATTCTAACAGGCTTAACTTTGTTCTTATGTTGGAGAATGATGTGCCTGCCCTAGTGCTGCTCAAGGCTAAGGAGACTACTTCAGCTACAGCCTCTGCCAGAAGAATGAATCTAGACACACATCTACTATCATGTGCCAAAATCAAATCAATGTGGACCAAAGACCTAGATATCAAAACTGAAGCACCGAAGTTTCTGGAGAACAAAATAGGTAAAACTCTTGATGTAGGCGTAGACAAGGACTTTCTTAATAGGACACCTGATGCCAAAGAAATAGCCCCCAGAATCAACAAATGGGATTAGATCAAATTAAAAGTTTTTACATGGCAAAGGAAACTATTAACAGAGTCAAGAGAGTCAACAGAATGGGGAAAAAAATTTACCACCATCTTGGACAAGAAGCTAATAACTAGAATTAAAAAAAACCAGAACCCTCAAAATCAAAAGACCCAATTAAAAATGAGCAACTGAAATAGATATTTCTGAGATGAAGAAGCACAAATAGCCAGCAAATACATGAAAAAATGTTCAACATCCTTAGCCATTACATAATTGCAACCCAAAAAATATTATTAAGATACTACCTTGCCCCTGAGAGAATGGTGTATACCAAGAATTCCAACAGCAACGGATACTTGTGAGGTTGCAGCAGAAAAGGAACCTTTTGCATTGCTGGTGGAACTATAAACTAGTACAGTCACTACAAAAAGCAATATAGAGATTCCTCAAAAAATTGAAAATTAATACTTCATTCAATCCAGTGATACTTCTTCTGGGTATATTTCCAAAAGAAGTAAAAGCAGCACATAACAGAGATACATGCACACTCATATTTACAGCAGCACAACTAACAACAGCTAAATTACAGAAGGTGCTAAACCATCCATCAACAGACCAATGTACAGAAAACGTAGCATTTGTACACTGTACACAATGGAATACTTCTCCTCCTCCATAAAGATAGACAAATTCGAAGAATTTTTCAGTAAATGAACCCAACTTGAGACCATCATGATTAGTGAAGTGAGTCAGACTCAGAAGGTTAAATATTGCAAGTATCTCCATTATGAGAAATCCAGAATACAGGCAATTTATAGGAGTTGGGGATGGGTGGGAGAGAGGGAATGGGAGAATCAAAACGGGAGAAGGGACAGGATTGTAATGATGTGATATGTATGTGCATAAAATTTTCAAGTTTAATATAAGCAGTGTATACATATATATATACATATATATAGCATGTGCGTGCACTCATACACACACACACACACACACACACACACACACACACAATGAAAAAAAAGTTGAAATCCAAAAACAAAACTTTTTATTAAATGGTGAAAATAGAAATGCCTTAGGACTGGGGGCATAGCTCAGCAGTTAGAGCAAAGGCCCTAATATTCCCCAGAACCACATAAACTAAGTATAATGGTACAGGTCTGTGATCCCAGCATTAGAGAGGC